>CAUYQU010088189.1:0-26419 GCA_963574635.1 Cheracebus regulus
GGGTAAAATGTGGCCCGGCAAACAACCCACACCCGGGCACAACACCCAAACCACAATAAAAAAAAAAAAAAAAAAAAAAAAAAAAAAAAAAAAAAAAAAAAAAAAAATCATAGGCATAGCGGTACTGCCTATAGTCTCAGCTACTCATGAGGCTAAGGCAGGAGCATCACCAGAGCCCATGAATTTGAGGCTGCAGTGAGCTATGATGGCACCACTGCACTCCAGCCTAGGCAAAAGAGAGAGACCTTGTCTCTGGAAAACAAAACAAAAACAACTCAGAAAACAAAAGTAAAGCAATGGACTTTTTTATTCTAAAGTGAGGTAATATTCCTGAACACCCATAGATTTTTCAATATCTACAACAGCAGAGCAGAACAGGTGAAGCTAAGGGGAGATGCTTGTTGGGGCCCCTTCTTTTCCACCATTTCAGAATCAACCTCTCTTCTGTGTATTTGAGAAGTAGTCAAGGCCATCACCCCCAAGAAGCCAAAGAGGCCAATCCAACTGTAATGGATTCACACAGACTCACATAATCAGATAGACTTGGTGTTTTGTTTTGTTTTGTTTTTTGTTTTGTTTGAGATGGAGTCTCGCTTTGTCGCCCAAGCTGGAGTGCAATGGCATAATCTTGGCTCACTGCAACCTCTGCCTCTCTGCTTCAAGCAATTCTTGTGCCTCAGCCTCCTGAGTAGCTGGGATTACAAGTGTGAGCTACCACCCTTGGCTAATTTTTGTATTTTTAGTAGAGATGAGGTTTCACCATTTCGGCCAGGCTGGTCTCAATCTCCTGACCTCAAGTGATCTTCCCACCTCGGCCTCCCAAAGTGCTGGGATTATAGGCATGAGCCACCATACCTAGCCAGATTTGGGTTTTTATAGAGGGGTAAAAAGTCTTACTGATAACGCGGCTGGCCAGAGTCTGGATTTGGAAGCAAATGTCCAGTTTTGGAATGACTCATCTGATATGTCCTCTTACTTCTTTGGGCCCCAGGTTCCTTACTTGTGAAATGAGGGCATTGTCCTGGATGATGTCTGAGGTCCCTTCTCACATTCCATTATTCCATGATAACAGTGGCACTCTGAAGCATATTTTGCGATTTTAATTCATTGATTAGGTATTTCATCAATGACCAAAGTTACTTCAATGCTAAGATTAGAACAATTTTGGTGAGGCTTCAAAGTTAATAATTAATGCAAATAAATGAGCCATTTCACACCTCTATTAGTATGTTCTCCTTTCAAACTCTCTGTACAGGAGAACAAATAAATAGCAAACAGCAATGAATTAATTCACAAGCAAGGTTTATTTCTGGGAATTAGGAAAGACTCTTTTCTGTTTATATATACCTATTCTGTATATAAATATGTGTTCACATTTATAAATTTATATATGTACCATTTTTCATTAAATAAAAATATTCCCACATAACATTATGATGCTAACACTTAATATTTATTGAGCACATACTCTGTGCTAAGCACTGCTAGGACTTCATAGACTTATCAATGATTACTCACTTTCATTTATTTCTTCTAATTCCAGTCTTAATGCCACAGTTGATTTCTCAAAATACAGAGATTTACAAAATTTATTGCAAACATCTTATCTAGCAGTCACAACTGTTATCAGAGTGTAAGAAAATGACAGTTTCTTAAAAAATACTCTCAATTTGTCTGGATTTTGATGAAGAACTTTCTGGAAATGTATTCATTTGAGCATATTTATCTGGGTTCAGGGATAAACTTTCCTCTTTTGTCTCCACAAAAACTTTCCTCTTTTGGACAGAGAGGAAAAATCCTGGAGATTATGGAGGAAGGGAGACATTTCCATCCCTAGTGAGATCAGAAAATTTTAAAAATCTCAGTCAGCCTCAAGGAAAATTTCCTGGCAATTAGGTTTATATTTGATAAGTTGTGATATTTGAACCACATGCTCTGGAAATAGTTATAAAATAAACTTTCACATAACTGAGACAATTCAGGTGTGGTTCTTTTAATCTGGACCATATCGGAATTCATACTGGTACTGAAATTTCTTAGGACTACTAATTTCCACCTCCTTGGTGCATGCAGAACTCTCAAAGCAATGATGAAACATTTAGTAGTATAAGAGATGTGTTTCATCTTATGATGATCATAAGGCTACATGTTTTCCCAAAATGTACAAATACAATGTGCCATATTTTTCTTTTACTCATATGCCTGCATATGGAAAACAGATATAAAAATTGTTTACTTTGGTGACAATAAATGCCATTCTCTTGCTTAGTGGCTTTTGATATCCTTTAACCAAAGAAAACCTGCAGCCTGTCAAGATACTAGAATATGGTTGAGCGTGGTGGCTCATGCCTGTAGAACCAGCACTTTGGGAGGCCAAAGTGGGCAGATCACCTGAGGTCAGGAGTTTGAGACCAGCCTGGCCAATATGGCGAAACCCTATCTCTACTAAAAATATACAAAAGTTAGCCAGGCGTGGTGGTGGGTGTAATCCCAGCTACTTGGGAGGCTGCAGCAGGAAAATTACTTGAACCCAGGAGGCAGAGGTTGCAGTGAGCAGAGATGGCACCACTACACTCCAGCCTGGGTGACTGAGTGAGACTTCGTCTCACACACACACACACACGCACACACACACACACAAAAGATACTAGAATCTGTATTAAATACAATAATGAGTTTCTTACTCTCAGCCTCCTTTTTCTCTTTCCTTTTTTAATGACTCCATTGTTAAATAAGAAATGGATAATGTCAGCTTTCCCTATGGCACTAGCAGTATTTGTTGCTGTTTCATAAATAATTGAGAGCAACTGAAGCATAAAGAAGCTAATTATTTATTACGGTCTTCTCCTCTACCGAATATCATTATAATCTTTAATATTAATGTTTTTCTTACAAGTGTGTGGTTGGAAAATTGAAGTCAGTGAGTTTCATTGATAAATTAAGCAGCTATGAAATGGTATCAGGTGACTAGCTGATCCTGATTTTATCATCAAACTAAAACAGTGCTTTGCTTAATTCATACATTATCTAAATACTTATCTAAGTGTGTGTTGACAAATTCTTTTTTTGTTCTTTTTTGAGACGGAGTCTCGCTGTGTCGTCAGGCTGGAGTGCAGTGGCACAAGCTTGGATCATTGCAACCTCTACCTCCCAGGTTCAAGCGATTCCCCTGCCTCAGCCTCCCAAGTAGCTGGGACTACAGGCGTGTGCCAGCATGCCCAGCTAATTTTTGTATTTTTTGTAAAGACGGTGTTTACTAAACCATCTTTACTAAAGATCCACCCACCTAGGCCTCCCAAAGTGCTGGGATTATAGACTTAAGTCACCTCGCCTACATATTCTTAATTGCTGCAACACCTTCTTTAAGTGAATCTCTTTTAGGGTCATAAGCAGTTTAAGCTGGTTCTCATAAGTCAAGTACCAGCTTACCAATCAACAGTTCAAAAACCAGTGTGGTACGGACAAGACAGACCGAGCCAGGACAGAGCAACAGCCTGAGTGATGGAGAAACCGTGCTCAGAAGCCAGCCTAGCTAGGGCTGGCAATTTAGGCAATTCACAAAATAACTCAAAAGCCACAATCTGGGAGCCTAGAATCAGCAGAGAGGTGTCTGATGTGGATATTGTCGGAAAGCGTGTGCATTGTATGGCCAGAGTACATCAGAAGAAACATGGTTCTAGTCTGTTGCTCTTGAAACTCTGCAGGATGCAGGCAGGGATCATTACACAAATGGATGTCAGAAAGGACAGGACGCTCCTTGCCTGGTTCAGCTACCATCTCCGTAAAGAGGAGTGCATAAAACCCACACATATAATGCATATCTACCCACCCATAAACATCCTCACTCTAGAAGCATGAAGCTACCTAACAGTTTTCAAGTCTCTTGATGGCCTTGTCGTGCAAATTAGTCTAAAACCACATGTGCAGAGGCGAAAGATGCGAAGCATTTTCTCAAATGCACGCTACTTCTTTTCAATTGTTCTGGAATTGGTGATACCACCATCATCCTCTTGATTCCTGTAGAATCTTCTTGGACCCTGCCCTTATTGTCCATTTTGCCTGCCCCATGCTGACCCAGCCCCAGTGAATCTTTTAACTCCCATGGCCGGGACACCACAGAACACGCTGCTTAAAGCACCATTTATTTTTTATTTGTTATTGTTTGAGACAGGGTGTCACTCTGTTGCCCAGGCTGGAGTGCAGTGGCATGATCTCAGTTCACTGCACCCTTGACCGCTTAGGCCCAAAGGATCCTCCCACCTAAGCCTCCTGAGTAGCTGGGACTATAGGCGCTCCACCACGCCTGGCTAATTTTTAGGTCTTGTAGAGATGAGGTTTTGCCATGTTGCTCAGGCTGGTCTTGAACTCCTGGGCTCAAGTGATCAACCTGCCTTGCAGCCTTGGCCTCTCAAAGTTCTGGGACTACAGATATGAGCCATAGCACCCGGCTTTTTTTTTTTCTTGAGACAGGGTCTTGCTCTGTTGCCCAGGCTAGAGTGCAGTGGGGTGAACTCAGCTCACTACAGCCTTGACCTCCTGGTCTCAGGCAATCTTCCCACCTCTGCCTCCCAAGTACAGGTGTGAGCCACCACATCTGGATAATTTTGTTTATTTTTTTGTAGAGACAGAGTCTCCCAGTGTTGCCCAGGCTGGTGTTGAATCTTGGACTCAAGCAGTCCTCCTTCCTGGGCCTGCCGAAGTGCTGGGATCACAGGTGTGAGCCACTCCACCATTTTTGTCACTGTCAGTTTCCTGCCTGAGAAACTACAGTGGCTTCTGTGTCACTTGAATAATTGCATCCTCCTTCTGACCCTTTGCAGTCTCTAAAGGCAGGGCTCCTCTTCTGCCCCTGAGCTAATCTATTCATTGCCTCCCTCCTGTGCTTGGCTTATTCCTGGGCCTAAGTCTCACCACTTGCTATTCTCCCTCCAAATTCAGATTTCTTCCCCTCTCTTGTCTTCAAACCTACTGTCACTTTGGAATTTGAAGACATGTTGCTTAAAGGGGCACATCTGTGAGTGCCTGGGTGTCTAAGAGGGAGTGCTCAGTGAGTACCCAGTGAATGATGAAGCTGTACGTGAATGACCATTGGGTGGGAGAGGCAGCTCAAGTGCAAAAGTGGTATTTGCTTTTCAGTACAGAAAAATGTTGTGATATTTTTCTGGCACACTACAGAGAAAATGTTATATTGAAGCAAATTAATATATTTTAACTTTGTGTAGATGCAATGGGAATTACTTTTTAAATGGTGTATGGAGATAAAAGAAGTGGTTGAAAAGAACAATTTTTCAAATGAATGTGTCTAATGTCTCTCATTTGTCCCTTCCTAAAAAGAAAGGGAATAGAAATTTGTGAAGAGGATCACATACCATCACTTTTACACACTCACATACTGTGTGATTTTGGAGTAGGATTAGAAAAGTCAAATTCCATAGTCTAAAAGTAGAAAATAGTAGGAATTCAGGCTGGGTGCGGTGGCTCACGCCTGTAATACCAGCACTTTGGAAGGCCGAGGTGGGCGGATTGCTTGAGTCCAGGAGTTAGAGACCAGGCTGGGCAACATGGTGAAACCTTGTCTCTACAAAAAATACAAAACTTAGCCGGGTGTGGTGGCCTGTGCCTGTAGTCCCAGCTACTTGGGAGGCTGAGGCAGGAGAATTGCTCTAGCACCGGAGCTTGAGGCTGCAGTGGGTGGTGATGATGCCACTGCCCTCCAGCCTGGGTAACAAAGTGAGACCCTGTCTCAAAAAACAAAAAAAAGAAAAAAGAAAAGAAAATAATAGAAATGGCTAACTGATGAATAGGTTAGTTCAAAAGAGAGCTCCCAACTGCTCACTGGCCATACCCCAATTAAAGTAACTTCGAGAAATAATTCTTCAAAAAAACACTATCTATGCAAAGGATTCTTTATTAATAATGTACATCAGGGTTTGGCAAACTACCTGTGGGCCAAATCCAGCCCGCCTCCAGTTTGGGTAACGAAAAGATGCTCAGAGCACAGCCAGGCTCGCTCTTTTTGGATTGCTGATGGCTGCTTCAAACTATAATGATGGAGCTGAACAGTTGTGATAGACATCCTACAACTCACAACATTGAAAACCCAAGTTGAAGATTGGAAATGAAACTTACAGGAAAATTTGCTGATCCTTGACCTCATGATATGAGGATATAGTATGTAATTTGGCTGGAAGTGCCATTAACTTGCTTTCTCCAGTGGGAATGTAGCATGGTTGGGTACATCTATCTTGAAATAAGTGAGAGATCCAGGTCTCCTATGTGTCCTTCCCATCAGACACTCACCTAGGGCCTGGAATTTTCCGTGCTTGCTAAGGAAGCAGTAACCTCTGGTTACCAAGTAGAGTGATCAACTCCTGGCTTTCCAGGACTGTCATGGTTTAAAAACAAAGTCTCACCTTCCGGGAAATCCCTCAGTCCTGGGCACACCAGGATGGTTGGTCACCCTGAGATATAAGGATAGATCACAGGGCCTAGGGCAGACTGACTTGAGCTCAAATCCCACTTCTGCGACTTTACGCCATGCAACCTTGGGCAAATTGCTTTATCTCCCCGAACCTCAGTTATCCTATCTATGAATTGGGACTGAGTGTATTTGAGGAGTTATAAGGATTAAAGGAGATTATGGGCTGGGCACAGTGGCTCATGCCTATAATCCCAACACTTTGGGAGGCCATGGTGGGAGGATCGGATCACATGAGGCTGGAAGTTCAAGACCAGCCTGGACAACATAGCAAGACCTTGTCTCTACAAAAAAAGAAATAAAATTATGCACAGAAAAAGAGCTTGCCTTGCACATAATAGGCATTGACTAAATACTAGTTCCCTTTCTACCTTTTTGACCATCATTAGCTAAATTTTTTAAAAACTCAATCTTTAGCCAAAACTCCTTTTTTCATAAAACTATCAGAAGGAGAAAATTAGGCCAGGCATGGTGGCTCACGCCTGTAATCCCAGCACTTTGGGAGGTCGAGGTGGGCAAATCACTTGAGGTAAGGAGTTTGAGACCAGCCTGGCCAACATGGTGAAACTCTATCTCTACTAAAAATACAAAAAAATTAGCCAAGCATGGTGGTGCACACCTATAGTCCCAGCTGGAGGCTGAGGCACAAGAATCTCTTGAATCCGGGAGGGGGAGGTTGCAGCGAGCCGAGATCAGCCTGGGTGACAGAGTAAGACTCTGTTTCAAAAAAAAGAAAAAGAGGAAATGTAATTAAAATATCTTTCGTATGCTCCCCATGTTCTAACGATGTCATTTTTTGCCCCCTATAAATACATACCTAATAAACAAATAACTTACTCTGCAATGCAGAAAATAAACCATACACATATAATTGCCTGATTACTCTTTTGTATTTTAGAGTCTGGAGACAAGTGGTTGTTTAATTCTGTTTTGTCCAACTATGGATACACTGCGGAAAGGTTTGCTCTGCTCAGCTAAAGTGGCACCTGGTGCCCCAGGCCCATGGCCAGATGCTGAACTCTGGGCAAGGGCCTTTTTCTAATCTAGCAGTTCATGCCTCGAATGGAAAATGTTGACAGGAAGTTGATAGAGCCTGAGAGTGCTACCTCTCTCGTGATTCATCTAATGGATCAGTGTGACCTGAAGCACCAAGTTAACCAACAGGCTCATTAATTTTTAAAAGAGATTAGTAATAAACCAACACTGGTGTACAAATCCAGTAGCAACCTACACATCTTCGAAAGTCCCCAGAATGAGATCAAAGGACAAAGCAGCATCAGTTTAATTCCAACAATAGTATTTTGATTTAACATCCACTTTGTTGGCAGATGTGTAGGAATTAAATAATGTGTACTCCTATAGTAATTTATATTCTAAATTACACTGAAAAGCCTAGCTGGTCCCCAACAAATTCAATTTCCTTTAGACTGTAGCTATATGAGTTTGAAGAATCAAATTTTTACTGGATGAACTGATCAAAGAAATACAAAACTACCAGCATTTTAATGGAATATCCAGTTTCTTAGTAACTCTTTGGACTAGAATTAAATAATGCATACCTAATGTATCATAATGGTTCAAAATACCCATAATCATAGCTGGTTCCCAGTGAATTTAATTTACTTGAGCTTGTGGTCGCATGGTTTTAAGGAATCAAACATTTTGCTTAATTAGTCAAATCAGCCAAAACTTATAAATTCAGTGAAAAAAATAATTGTTTGGCTAATTTGAGTGGCTACTGCAGCAAAGTGAGTCAAACTATTAGCTTGAAATACATATTGCCTTAATTTGATCTAAACTATAAACATCTGCTTTTGTCTTTTTGGTTAGGATGACGCCAAAAAGCATTAGTTTCCAAACTTGGCTGAGCATTAAGAACCACCAGGAATGCTATTAAAACTTCCAGAGTACAAGCCACACCCCAGACCAAACCAATCAGAATCCCTTGAGGCCAGGAGTTCGAGACCATCCTGGACAACATGGCAAGACCTTGTTGGATGGTTCCAGTGTTTACAATTCCCTGGATGGTTCCAGTGTTTACAATTCAAGGCATTCCTTGAGGTCAGGAATTCAAGACCAGCATGGACAACATAGCAAGACCCCATCTCAAAAAAAAAAAAAAAAGCAATAGCTAACAATTTATTAAGCTGTCACCAAATGCCAAGCATAATGGCAGGCGTTTTCCATGGATTATTTTATTCTCACACATACCAGTGAAACCTTATAAAGTCAGTATGATTATTATGCCCATTTGACAAATGGAGAAATGGAGGCACAGGAGGTTGGATACTTGCCCAAGGATACCCCTACTAGCAAGTGGTCAAGTGAGAGTCGTCACAAATGCAGTGACTAAAGCTTTAACTTGGATTATTTTTTTAAAACTAGTGACTTAAAACTCAGTGCTTCTTTAGGTCTTTGTACTTCGTTATCTTATCTCTAAAGGACATTGGTTTACTTCACTTTTCTTTGTTTCTGGATGCCGAGGCCTCTCCAAATAGTACATGAAAGCAATTTCTCACGCCCCTGGGAAAGAGGTCGGCTTGGCTTTATGGATATGTTAGGGAGAGGACTTAATATTCTGCACTAAGATCCTCTCTCTCAGAGGAATTTCTGGCAGACTTATAGCACTTGTAGGCAGCAGAAAGGAAACCTGAAACACACATCCACCTGGAGGACACATACATATTTGCTGAAGTGAGTTTCAAATTTAATTGAAAAAGAAGAATATAGTTGTGCTTCTCATTGACTGCAAATCTTATTTCATAAAATCTTCAGTGTTGACCTGTCAACTTGTATGGGTTGTTTAAAAACGTTGTATTTTTGGTTTTTGGTTTTTTTTTTAGACAGACCACTTAAGTATCATGTGTTACTGAATACCAGCTGAGTTATTTTGTTGTTGTTGTTTTGAGACAGTCTCACTGCTGCCCAGTGCAGTGGCCTGATCATAGCTCACTGCACCCTTGACCTCCTGAGCTCGAATGATCCTCCCACCTCAGCCTCCTGAGTTGCTAGGACTACAGGTATGCACCATCATGCCCAGCTATTTTTCAAAACAAATTTTTGTAGAGATGGACATCTCACTTTCTTGCCCAGGCTGGTCTCGAACTCCTAGCCTCAAGCAATCCTCCTACCTCAGCCTTCCAAGGTTCTGGAATGGCAGGTGTGAACCATTGCATCTGGCCCACCAGCTGAATTCTTAACATTTAAATTATAAATTTTTTGTTGCAGAACAAAACTGAAAAGAAAGATGAAAATACAACGTGACGTCACGGTAATTTGCCCATTTCCTGTTTACAGCTCTGCTGCTGTACACTTATTTCTTAATCAGGTTTTGCCTCCCGTTTTCACATGAAAAGCTGAAAGAGGAGCTAAAACTGCCCTGAGAAGCTCCCCCAGGACCTTGGCCGACCATCAGAGCGGAATGGGGCCCACCTCGGCAGTCTAGTTTCTTCATTCAGCCCTCTCACTCCAGGAGAGCAGTTTGTCTCCCTCAGAGGGAGGAGTGGCCGCTCTGTCACATACCCTGTCAGGCCACGAGAGTGGACCTACGGTGTGTGCTCAGGGTTCCAGTTTCTGCAGCTTTGAGAGGGCCCAGAACTCCTTTCCACACCAGGCTGAACCCCAAGGAAGTGAATTCATGTCCTTGTGGAAGAGTAGGTCCCAAAGGGCCAAGCATCAATCTTGTCAGTGTTGCTGGAGAGCTGCCTGTGCCCTGCAGAACTCACACCCATGCAAGGGTGCACCCACTGAGCAAATGCGGGACACCCTCAGGAAGAACAAGACAACCTCCCCTTCAGCTTCCCTCCTGTCACCTTTCCACTTCCCTTTGGGGAAGGTGTGCTTGGGGTCACACACGGGCCAGGGCCTCATCCCCGTTCCCCTTGTGTGTGGCAGAGCAAGGGGGTGTGTTTTAAAGACGTTTTAGGCTAGATTTCCTTTTTTTTTTTTTTGAGACAGAGTCTTACTCTGTCACCCAGGCTGGAGTGCAGTGCCATGATCTCAGCTCACTGCAACCTCCACCCCATCAATTCAAGTGATTCTCCTGCCTCAGCCTCCGGAGTAACTGGGATTACAGGGGTGCACCACCGCATCCAGCTAATTTTTGTATTTTTAGTAGAGACGGGGTTTCATCATGTTGGCCAGGCTGGTCTCAAACTCCTGACCTCAGGTGATCTGCCCATGTTGACCTCCCAAAGTGCTGGGATGACAGGCGTGAGCCACCGTTCCCAGCCTAGGCTTCATTCTTTAAAGACAAATTTCCAGTGGGACTCTGTAAGTAATCCTCATATTTTCGATTGAGGAGCTTGGTTAGAGGAGAAGGTGAGTCTTGTGTACGTAGCAGAGAACACAGGAGGGAAAAATGGTCAGGAGATACAGAGAAAGGACTGAGAAACCGGAAGGAAAAGGCCAGGCTCCAGGAGCGCAGAGGCTGGCGAGGTTCCTGTTTCCCCATGACTCCGCTCTGTACAGGCGGTGCAGTCTCTCCTTCACCTCAGCGTCCCTGTTTGTGCAAATGAGGTGATTATTGGTGCCAACCTACCTCCCAGGCAGTTGTGAAGAAAAGTGGCAAACACTGAAGGGCGCACCCTCTCTTTCCCCACCCGCCTTCCCTCCCCACGTGTGCACCCTTACGGAAATAAACGCGTAATTTGCACTGGCGAGTCCGCCCGCCTCGACGGGGGTTCCCGCTGAGCTGCTCACAAGGGCGTGCGGAGGCCCGCGGCCGGCCCTGGCCCCTGTGGTGGCACCAGCTGGCGGGCTTCCCGGGCGGCTACCTCCAGCTGCAGCTGTCGGTGCTATTTGCAGCTCTCCACATCCTGAGAGCTGGACGCTGTGGCCCGCTCCCTGGAGGGCGTGAGTGAAACGCTGCAGCAGAGCGGAGAGGAGGAGATGACCAGGAAAACTGGGAGCCACCTCAGGCTCGCTCTGGAGCAGGCAGAGGCTGGGAAGTCGCAAAGCGCTGACCTGCAGGGTCTTGAGGAACTGTCGGCCTGGGCTGCCCCGTAGGTCACTGAACGGTCATCAGCCACCAGTCCTCCTGGAAGCCAACCCAAACAGAGTCAGCAGGCAGAATGACGAGCACAGTTTGAAAGGGAGCGAACTTCCTCCCATTCTCTCCTTGGAAAAGCCTTTCCAGACTCTGGAACCCACCCCTGACACATCGCCCTGTTTCGTTACCTTTGTGGGCCTGCGCAGCACCTGAAATGATCTGTCTTAGGTATGTGCGTCCTTGCTCATTGTTTTGTCTTCTCCGTGAAAATGTAAGCTCCTGGAAACTTCGTGAGGGAGGTCGAGGGTCCCCTTGGTTTACCTCTGCACCTCCAGGGCCAGAGCACAATGCCCAGGGTTTGTAAATGAATGAAGGAGTCCGGTACTAGCAGGCTGCCTACTCATCAATCAAGTAGTTGTTGGGTTTCTCAATTTTACCTTTGAAGATGTTATCTACTGCCTACGGGGAGGAACTGGACTATTTGAGGGTAACGAAATCATCCTCCCTGGGTTTATGTATTTTCCAACCCGTCGGGTAGGGTCTGACAAAATAGGAGTGGTCTTCACTGTTTCTTTTGATGATGTCTGCCACTTGTCACTATTTAATGTAATCTGATGTCATTTAAAGAAAGTAAAATTAGGGGCCAGGCACGGTGGCTCACGCCTGTAATACCAGCTACTTGGGAGGTTGAGGCAGGAGAATGGCTTGAACCCAGGAGACGGAGGTTACAGTAAGCCGAGACTGTGCCATTGCACTCCGGCCTGGGCAACGAGAGCAAAACTCCATCTCAAAAAGAAAAGAAAAGAAAGAAAGTAAAATTATAGGGTAACTAGAAAGTTACAGTAGTAAAACCTTAAGCATAATAACTTAGAAGATTTTCACCTATAAAGTAAGTTTGAGGCTCAGTTCAATTCAACATATTTGACTTTTGGACAGATCCAATGTAGTCTGTTGTATTTAGAAAGAATTCAGAACTTTATAAGGAAGATTTCATGACATTAATGAAATTTATGTGTTAATGGAACTGAAGGACTTCATTCTGAAAACAAGTGTTCACTAAAACCTAAATATTTTAAGAAGAAAATTAGTTGAAAATTTAAAAGCTTGTCAAAAGTAACAGTCGTTTCTTTTCTTTTCCTCTATTTTCTCTCCTTTTCTTTTCCTTTTTTAGCAATGGGGTCTTACTGTGCTGTCCAGGCTGGAGTACAGTGGCTATTCATAGGCACAATCACTGTATACTACATCCTGGAACTCCTGAGCCCCAGCAGTCCTTCTGCCTCGGCCTCCCAAGTAGCTGGGACTACAGACACACACTACTACCCTCAGTGAAAGTCACAGTCATTTCTAATACAGGCATCCACACCTGGACATACTGTGAAAATTATATTCATTGGACGTATTAGTGTACATTCTTTCCAAGATCTGAGTTCATAACGTTTTCTTCTGTAATCGTAATGAAATGTCACCATTTCCTGCTAGCATTATACCAAATTCCTCTAGGCAACTGGGTAGTAGGGTATGCCAACCTAGGTTTTTGGAGATGACTTGTATGCTGTTTGCTGTTAGAACCAACATGTTAGAATCTGTAATTTGTCGCAGAATAGAAAACTAGTTCACTCAAGAAGCACTTATTTATGAGCACCTACACAGTAGTCAAAAGAATTCTGAACCTTCTGGAACTGACAAATTTACTAGAGAAATAAATGTTACCACATCACTTGAACAAAGTCACAAACAATTATGCAATTTGAGTTGTGTTTTGACTCCCTCTCTACTATGGTTTTTTTTTTTTTTTTTTTTTTTTTTTTGGTGGTGGCGGGAGGAACAGAGTTTTGCTCTTGTTGCCCAGGCCGGAGTGCAATGGCGTGATCTCGGCTCACTACAACTTCCACCTTCCAGGTTCAAGTGATTCTCCTGCCTCAGACTCCTGAGTAGCTAGGATTAAAGGCATGCGCCACCACGCCTGACTAATTTTTTGTAATTTTTTTTTCTTTTGAGATAGTTTCGCTCTTGTTGCCCAGGCTGGAATGCAGTGGTGCGATCTCAGCTCACCGCAAACTCTGCCTTCTGGTTTCAACTGATTCTCCTGCCTTGGCCTCCTGAGTAGCTGGGATTAAAGGCATGCACCACCACCCTCATTTTTAGTAGAGACCGGATTTCTCTATGTTGGTCAGGCTAGTCTCGAACTCCTGACCGCAGGTGATCCGCCCACCTCGGCCTACCAAAGTGCTGGGATTACAGGCATGAGCTACGGTGTCCAGCCAATTTTTTGTATATTTAGTAGAGATGGGGTTTCACCATGTTGGTTAGGCTAGTCTTGAACTCCTAATCTCAAGTGATCTTGATCTCCAAAATGCTGGGAGTACAGGCGTGAGACACCGTGCCTGGCTCCTCTTTGCTATCTTAATAGAAAGTGGGGCCGAGTGCCGTGGCTCAGGCCTATAATCCCAGCACTTTCAGAGGCCAAGGCGGGTGAATCACCTGAGGTCAGGAGTTCGAGACCATCCTGGCTAACATGGTGAAACCCCATTTCTATTTAAAAAAAAAAAAGAAAAAAGAAAAGAAAGAAAGTGGAAAATAGAAATCTTCTGCACAAGGCCTTTGGTTTGAAGGTAACGTGCCTAAAGATAGGGAACTGGAATCCAACACCATTGCCTACAGATTTTTGGAGACTAAAAGAGAAAGAATCCAGGAAAGAAAAAAAAAAACAAAACGGCTGCCATAGCCATTGCCCTCATTGGACAGGCCTGCTGGGTGATGTGCATAGACCCTAAAGTTGGCCAGGGCTGACCAGCTTCATACTACATTCTTCTGGGTGGCCCAGGCACCCCGTTACATAGGCTGTGGCCACTGAGAAAGGATCTAGTCAGGCTGAGCCATGGGCAATGAAAGACAGAGAAGAAGGGATCAGCAGAGATTACCTGAAAGAAAGCAAAGGAGAAATGAGTCAGTCTCCTCATCACAGAATTTACTAATGAAGGGGACAAACTTGTTACCTGAGGGGTTCCTTCATACCTCGGAGTTTCTCTGAAAGAAAAGACAGCTGAGCATGTGCCCTGTTTTTGTTTTACCATTTTTACACTTTTGAAGTCATGCCATCAAGTTTTGAGCTAGTAAGAGGGCACATACATGTGGTAAACAGGATCATATACCGAATGGTACAATATCATAGTTCTTGTAGCAGCCACATTTTGATGAATAAAATTTCTTTTAAAATCTCTTTTAAAAATTAAGAGAATTTTTCCTACCGGGCAGCAAATGATTCCTACGTAAACTTAGCTTGCAAACATAATTTTGAACAGCTTTATCATGACTATATATCTTGCTAATTTATTCTTTTTTTTTTCTTTCAGAGACAGGGTCTTGCTGTATCACCCATGCTGGAGTGCAGTGGTACAATCATAGTTCAATTGCAACCTTCAACTCCTGGGCTGGAGAAAGCCTCCCAACTTGGCCTCCCAAAATGCTGGGATTGATTATAGGCATGAGCCACCTCACCAGGCCTCTTGCTAGTTTATTGTTTAAAAAATCTTCCTGGCTGGGAGCAGTGGCTCATGCCTGTAATCCCAGGCCTTTGGGAGGCCAAGTTGGGAGATGGGAGGATCACTTGATCCTGGGAATTCGAGACCAGCCTGGGCAACATGGAGAGAACCTGTCTCTACAAAAAATACAGAAATTAGCTGGGCGTGGTGGTGTGCACTCGTAGTCCCAGCTACTCAAGAGGCTGAGGAGGGAGGATCACTTAAACTCAGACAGTTGAGTCTACAATGCGCTATGACTGAGCTACAGCATAAGTGGCTGGGTCCAGCCTGAGCGACAGAGTGAGACTTTGTCTGAAAAATGAAAAATAAGTACATAAATAAATAAATAAAAGCCTTCCTTAGACTTTTTTCCTGGCACTCTCTGAAGTGTTGGCAGATGGGTTTTATTCTGGTTTTTATAATAGCTAAACTTGGGCCCCAGAAAGGAATCTAGACTAGATGATAAGAAGATTGTTGTCATCTGATAATTTTCAGTATGCACCTAACTGCTGCCTTTCCTGGAATTAATGAGAAAAGAAATTATGGAGGCCGGGAGTGCAGGCTCACACCTGTAATCCCAGCACTTTGGGAGGCGAAGGCAGGTAGATCACCTGAGATCAGGAGTTTGAGACCAGCCCGACCAACATGGTGAAACCCTGTCTCTGCTAAAAATACAAAACTAGCTGGGTGTGGTTTCGGGTGCCTGTAATCCTAACTACTCAGGAGGCTGAGGCAGGAGAATAGCTTGAACCCCAGAGGCAGAGGTTGCAGTGAGCTGAGATCACACCATTGCACTCCAGCCTGGGCAACGAGAGTAAAACTCTGTATCAAAAAAAGAAAAAAGAAAATAGGAAACTGTGGAGACCCAGGATCCAGGGCCCTTGAGTGGAGAATAAGCTGTAGGATTTCCTTTGGATTTCTGACAGTAGAAACTACTCCTTGCAACTCTGTTGCTGTGAAATCACAACATAGCTCATTTAGCAGTGGAGCTGCCTGTCTCTGGAAAAAAATGGTGTGAGGGTGGAATTATGCCTTGGGAAGTGAAGAAGGGAGGATTGCTTGAGGCCAGGAATTCAAGATCAGCCTGGGTAACATAGCAAGACTGCTCTACAAAAAATAATTTAAAAAAAAAAAATTAGGGCTGGATGCGGTGGCTCACACCTGTAATCCCAGCACTTTGGGAGGCAGAGGCCAGTGGATCACAAGGTCAGGAGTTCAGGAGCAGTCTGGTCAATATAGAGAAATCCCTGTCTCTACTAAAAATACAAAAAATTAGCTGGGCATGATGGTGTGCACCTGTAATCTCAGCTACTTGGGAGGCTGAGGCAGGAGAATCATGTGAATCCAGGAGGCAGAGGTTGCAGTGAGCCGAGATCATGCCATTGCACTCCAGCCCTGACAACAGTGTGAGACTCTGTCTCAAAAAAAAAAAAAAAATTTGTCAGGGATAGTGGTGCATGCCTGTAGTCCTACCTACTTCCTACTTGAGAGGCTGAGGTAGGAGGATTGCTTTAGCCCAGGAAGTTTAGACTGTAGTCAGCCATGATCATGCTACTGCACTACAGTGTGAGTGACAGAGCAAGACCCTGTCTCGTAAAAAAAAAAAAATAATAATAATAATAAATAACATCCAAAAAGAGTTATTCATAATAAAACAAAATGGAAATATTTCGATGATTTTTTTAGTGAGATTTTAAGCATTGTGATTTTAAGCCTACTAGGACCTAAAGGTAAGAACAAATTAGATTTGGCCTAAAAATGAAGAAATAGCAAAAAATAATAAAGAAAAAAACAGTGTCTCTTTTTTTTTTTTTCCAGGTCAGTGATTCTTTTTTTGTTTTGTTTTGTTTTTCAGATGGAGTCTTGCTCTTTTGCCCAGGCCAGGGTGCAATGGCATGATCTCAGATCACTGCAACCTGTCTCCTGGGTTCAAGCAATTCTCCTGCCTCAGCCTTCTGAGTAGCTGGAATCACAGGCATGCACCACCAGGCACAGCTTTTTCTATTTTTTGTAGATACAGGGTTTCACCATGTTGGCCAGGCTGGTCTCAAACTCCTGGCCTCAAGTGATCTGCCCGCCTCGGCCTCCCAAAGTGCTGAGATTACAGGCGTGAGCTGCTGTGCCCAGCCTGGGTCAGTTGATTCTTAAATACAGTTATTTAAAAACTCTTAGGACCTTAACAATTTTATTAAAAATTTCCAAGTTTTACATTTATATTTAATATAGCTATTGTACAATAATATCTCCATCTAATTTTTAGAAATAAAGTCAATATCCTCTAATGGTACATTGTAATTATCTGTAGAAGCTCAATGTATATAAATTCAGACATGAAAGTTTGCAATGTTGCCTTCTAAAAGTTAGGTTTTTAAAAGAAACACGAGGCCGGGTGTGGTGGCTCACGCCTGTAATCCCAGCACTTTGGGAGGCCAAGGCAGGTGACCTCAAGGGTGAGGTCAGGAGGTTGAGACCAGCCTGGCCAACATGGTGAAAACCCGTCTCTACTAAAAAATACAAAAATTAGCTGGGCATGGTGGCACACACCTGTATTCCCAGCTACTTGGGAGACTGAGACAGGAGAATTGCTTGAAGCCGGGAGGTGGAGGTTGTGGCGAGTAGAGATCGTTCTACTGCCCTCCAGCCTAAGCGACAGAGCAAGACTACATCTCAAGAAAAAAAAAGAGAAAAGAAGAAAACCATGAAATTTACACTGCTTTTCAGTGACCTATGTAGGGTAAAATCCAATACTCATCAATGTAAGAAAAAGATTCCTATGGGATTGTCTAGAGGATAAATTATACTTAATTAATTCGGCTTCGTGTTGGCCTCTTGGCCACTGTTAAATAAGACATGTATGCCTTGAAAGAATGTTGACCTATGTCTTGGTTTTAAAACAGTATGTGAAAATGTTATTTAACCTTATTTAAAGAAAAAAATTCTGATAAAATTACTAATTAGTAAGTTTTGGAGATTATGTAGGTTTTTACAAAGTACAATGACGAAATGAATTGAAAAGCAAAAAATCTCTAATGCTCTTGCAAAATTTTCAAAGTTTTTGTATCCATTCCAATTGATCTAGGCATTCACTTCTTGCAGTTCTGCAATTACTTGGATATAAAAGTTCTTTCTATTAATCTCCAGCCTGAAAAGTAGTAAGGTAACAGAAGTATAAAGGGAATGGACGTTTCAATCCAGTGGTTTTCCAGGTTTTTCAGGCTTTTTATCTGCTTGCTTTTGAAGGTTTACTCCTTTCACGATTCCCCCCACTGTTGTAGGCTTGAGCCTTTATAAAATCTTAGAAACCATGACCCTATTTTGTATCCCTTATATGTAAAATTGTCTGAATAGCATTTTAAAAAGTTGTTACATTTGGGTGAAAACTTTCCAAAGGTAGCTTGGTAAAATTCACCACATTTGGCTCATCTTTTGATTCAGTGATTTCACTTTGTGGAATATATCTATATCCTAATAAAATAATTATGGACAAAGGTGTGGGCATGAAGAAAAGATAGTCATGTTAACCTTATATGTAACAGTAAAAAATAGTAAACTATCTTAATGTCTAATAATATGGAATTGATTGAATAATTTCTGATATTTTACATTCATTCAATGGAATATCATGCATGCACTAAAACTAATGCCCAGCAAAATAAGAATATATGGTGACATAGACTTTTTAAAATTTATTTTTATTTATTTATTTATTTATTTTGAGACAGAGTTTTGTTCTTGCGGCCCAGACTGGAATACAATGACCTGATCTTGGTTCACTGCAATCTCTGACTCCTGGGTTCAAGCGCTTCTCCTGCCTCAGCCTCCTGAGTAGCTGGGATTACAGGCACCCGCCACTACACCCAGTTTATTTTTGTATTTTAGTAGAGACAGGGTTTCACCATGTTGGCCAGGCTGGTCTTGAACTCCTGACCTCAGGTGATCTACCCACCTTGGCCTCCCCAAGTGCTGGGATTACAGGCATGAGCCACTGTGCCCCGCTGACTTTTTAATTCTTTAAAAGACAGAGTCTTGCTCTGTCGCCCAGGCTGAAGTGTAGTGGCACCATTTCAGTTCACTGCAACCTCTGCCTCCTGAGTTCAAGCAATTCTTGTGCTTCAGCCACCTAAGTAGCTGGAACTATAGGCACGTGCCACCATATTCAGCTAATTTTTGTATTTTTAGTAAAGATAAGGTTTCACCATGTTGGCCAGCCTGGTCTTGAATTCCTGGCCTGAAGTGATCTGCCTGCCTTGGCCTCCCAAAGTGCTGGGATTACAGGTGTGAGCCACCATGCCCAGCTGATATAGACTTTTGTTCAAGACAGACTGTTAAGCAGAAAAAGTAGCTTATGAATACAATATTTATTTATAAGCTACTTTATAAATAAATTTTATAATTTACTTTATAAAAGTAAATTATTATAATTTATAAATTATAAAAAATTAATAATTTACTTTATAAAAATCATAAATTACGATTTTTATAAAACATATATATATGTGTGTGTATATATGTATACACAACACAACAAAACAAAAAGACAATTCAATTTAAATTTGGATGGAGGACTTGAATTAGTTCTCCAAAGAATATAAACGGTCAATAAACACATGAAAAGACACTCAGTATCATCAGTCATTAGGGAGACAAATCTAAACCACAGTGAGATTCCACTTCACATCTACTATAATTTTATTTTTATATTTTTGAGGCAGAGTTTTGCTCTCGTTGCCCAGGCTGGAGTGTAATGGCTCAATCTCGGCTCACTGCAACCTCTGCCTCCCAGGTTCAAGAAATTCTCCTGCCTCAGTCTCCCGAGTAGCTGGGATTACAGGCATGCACCACCATGCCTGGCTAATTTTTTGTATTTTTAGTAGAGATGAACCTTCACTAAGTTGGCCAGGATGGTCTTGAACCCCTGACTTCAGGTGATCTGCCCACCTGAGCCTCCCTCAGTGTCAGGATTACAAGCGTGAGCCACCGCGCCTGGCCTATAATTTTTAAAAAATAGAAAATAGGAAGTTCTGGCAAGGCTATAGAGAAATTGGAACACTCATACATCGTTGGTGGGAATGTGATGTGGTGCAGCTAATGTGGAAAACAGTTTGGCAGTTCCTCAAAAAGTTAGACATAAAATTACCATATGACCTGACAATTCCACTCCTAGATATATACGCAAAGAACTGAAAACAAGAATTCAAACAAATACGTGTACATGTATGTTCATTGCACCACTATTCAAAATAGCCACAAGGTGGAAACAGCCTAAGACCTTATCACTGGAAGAATGAATGAAGGAATTATGGTATATACACACAATAGAATATTATTCAGCCTTAAAAAGGAATGAATGCAACCAGGTGCAGTGGTTCACACCTGTAATCCCAGCAATTTGGGAGTCCAAGGTGGGAGGATCACCTGGGTCGGGAGTTCGAGACCAGCCTGACTGAAATGGTGAAATGCTGACTCTACTAGATATACAAAATTAGCTGGGCGTGGTGGTGCACACCTGTGATCCAAGCTACTCAGGAGGCTAAGGTAGGAGAATCGCTTGAACCCAGGAGGTGGAGGTTGTGGTGAGCCAAGATCACGCCACTGCACTCCAGCCTGGGGAACAAGAGCAAAGAGCAAAACTTCATGTCCAAAGAAAAAAAAAAAGAGGACTGAATGGCTGGGTACAGAGGCTCACACCTGTAATCCCAGCACTTTGCAAGGCTGAAGCAGAAGGATGGCTTGAGGGGAGGTGTTTGAGACCAGCCTGGGCAACATGGAAAGACCTCATCTTTACTAAACATTAAAAAATTAGTCACGCATGGTGGCATGTACCTATAGTCCTAGCTAATGGGGAGGCTGAGGTAGCAGGATCATTTGAGCTCAGGAGTTCAAGGCTGCAGTGAACTATGGTCGTGCCACTGTACTCCAACCTGGATAACAGACATAATTAATTTTATCCCGACCTCAGATGATCCGCCGGCCTCAGCCTCCCAAAGTGCTGGGATTACAGGCATGAGCCACCTTACCTGGCTGCATTCATTTCCTATTTAAGGCTGAATAATATTTTATTGTGTGTATATACCATAATTCCTTTATTCATTCTTCCAGTGATAAGGTCTTAGGCTGTTTCCACCTTGTAACTATTGTGAATAGTGGTGCAATGAACATGCATGTTCATTAAAAAAAAGAAAGAAAAAAGAAAAAAAGGAGTGAAGTACTAATACATGATAAATGTGAATGAACCGTAAAATATTACATGACGTGAAAGAAGCCAGACAGAAAATGTCACATATTGTATGATTCCATTTACATGAAATATCTAGAAGAGATAAATTCATAGAGACAGTGTAGATTGGTGGTTGCCAAGGGCCCGTGGGGAGGAAATTAATGGGTACAGGGTTTCCTTTTTGGGTGTTGAAAACATGTTGGCACTAGATAGAGGTGATGGTTGCAGAACATTGTGAATATACTAAATGCTACTGAATTGTTCACTTTAAAAAGGTTAATTTTATGTTATGTGAGCTTCACCTCAATTTTTAAAAAATTATATATAAAGAATACATGTTATATATAGAAACTAGAAGGGCACATAATGTGGTAATAGGGTCTTGCTGACTGGTAGAAGTATAGATTTTTGTTTTATTTATTTTGTTTCAATAATGTAAGTTTCATTCATAATAAGGGCAACCAGTTTTTCAAAAAAGTTGTTATCGTATGTAGCATATTGCTTCTTCCTTCTACTTCCAGAAGATCAGGCTACAGTCCTAAGCAACATCCTTCTTTTGGTGATTACCAGTCCTTTAGAATCAGATAGCCTGTAACTTTCTACGTGACGGGGAGTATTTTTGTTTGGTTTGGTTTGGTTCAGTTCAGAACTGTTCTGTCCAAGTAAACTCAAAGGAGAAAGCCAGAGAAGAACCTCAGTGATGGCAGAATGCACTGGCTCTCCTAGCATAGCAACAATTGTAGCCATAGAAAGAGAACCCAGGCCTGGAAGAGAGGGGCAATGAGGAAGCTTTCCAGCCTCTTTGTTGCTATCCTTAAGGGAAGGGGAAAGAGCTCATATCTTTTTTGCACCTACTGTGAGCCTGGCGCTGTTAGAGTGTTTTGATACTGCTGTTTGTCCTTGAGCAAGCCTCTGAATCCCTATGGGCCTCTGTCCACCACTCTGTAACAATGCACAGATTAGATTGCAGTGGCCCCTAAAGCCCCTTCTCCTCTAATATGCTAGGACCCTACACTGGTGCTATGCTTTATTCTACCCTTCCCTGAAAAGAGGCTCTCCAGTCAGCCTTTCTGCTTCTGAGCCTAAGTGTACCTAGCCCCATTCCCTGTGCCCAAGGCCCAGCCAGGCTGATTCCAGATGGCAGAGTGAATCCTGGGGAAGTGGGGGCTGTGGTGTAGGGGTAGGGGAGCTACAATATCTTTGCTCTAAGTAGCCTCCAAGTTCTCACTCATCTCTTCCGGGGATGACATGGCACCTGAGGCTGTGGCAACTGAGCATCTTGTTTATCTTGAGGAGCACTCTCTCACACTCAACGGATCCTTATTTTAGGGCTTTTAATTCTCTTACTTGGTTATTTTCAGAACACTTTATAAAATAATCTCTAATTGAAACCCAATAAACAAAACTATGGTACAGTCAACACCTGTGAAAAGAAGGGAGAAAAAAACCCAAAAAGCAAAAGCTAACAAACAAAATATGGTAAAGCCTCTAACGAGAGAGTCTATGTAATTCCAAGGAACTAAGCTTAATTTCACTTTAAGCATGTAAATACAGTTTTGTTTATAAGCACATTTGGAGTGTGCCCTTTACCAGCAAGTACCATCTCCAGCAAGGAACTGGTGAACTTTATTTCATTTAAGGCAAATCCTCAGAATCCATTCTACCTTTCCGAATACCTGTCTCCTAATACCTAGAATCTGGGCCACACATTTCTTATCCTTTTGCTACACTTTATCGCCAGACTTGCTTTTCTAAAACTGGTGGCTGCGGCTTCTATAAGATTGACATACAATCTCTGCTAGAAAAGACCCCTCCCCAGAATAAAACAAAAAAACTACCACATACTTCCATTTAGGATAGAGTATATCAAAATGGGAAAGAACCTGCTCATTTTCACACAGTGGATTCCTTATTTAGAAAAATAGTTTAGCAGTTTAGGCTGGGCATTGTGGCTCACGCCTGTAATCTCAGCAACAAGGCTGAGGAGGGAGGGAGGATAGGTTGAGGCCAGGAGTTTGAGAAATGGTTTAGCAGTTTAAATAAAGCAGTGGTTTGTCCTTAGAGTCGTTCAGTTGATTCTGCCTGTTTCTTATTCTGGTCGGGTAGCTCTGGACAAATGACAGTATTTCAATATTTTAATTTCTTGTTTTTTAAAAATGAAGTTATCTCATAGAGCCAAAGAAAACCAGTAAAAATCTTGATTCATTAGAAAATCATTGTTAAAATGTTTCACAGCATAAATGCAGCTTTTGCAGGGTAAAGGGGGCAATTTATCAGTAGCTGACAAAATGTTAACTGCAAATGTCTTTTGACTCAGCACTGCTACTTTTGAGGTACCTGAAGACCCAGACATGCCTGAGAGAAATGTACAGATGTTCAGTGCAGTATTGTTAAATAGCAAAAAATAGAAAACAACCTAAATGTCCATCCGTAAGGGAATGATAAAAAATATTGTGGATCATATACTAGTGAGATCGAAAAAAGAAAAAATATGTATCATGGAGCACCATACTGTGGAATGTCACTTACATGACTGAATTATGTGACTAGAGAAAAATGAATGAGTACATAATTTATAAGGATCTCTCTAATCCCCTTTCTACTGATTTTTAAATTATAGTATATTCACAAAATTATTTATATTTAGTAGATGAGGCCTCACTATGTTGCCCAGGCTAGTGTCAAACTCCTGACCTCAAGTGATCCTCCCACCTCAGCCTCCCAAAGTGCTGGGATTGTAAGTGTGAGCCACTGTGCCTAGCTTTCCACTGATTTTCTATTTCTGGATTCGAGTGTGCATACCCTTGCCCACCATTGCTCATGCTCACTTATAGGTTTATTCTTATTATTGCAGATTTTATTCCTACTTTCTTTTCAGTGGATGCCCAATAAATTCAACTATTTAAACTAAGCAGTGGTATGTCCCTGTAATCCCCACTACTTGGAAGACTGAGGTGGGACTGAGCAGATCGGGAGACCAACCTGGGCAATATAGCGAGACCCCATGTCAAAATAAGTAAAATTCAATTAGAAGGTCCAAACCAATGGATGTGCCTAAAGACATCTATCATTTCTTCCTGGTAGAGATTTTTGTCTTAGACTGAAATCCCCTGGAAGATAAGCATTACATATTCTGGAGTGTGGCATATTATGTTTGTGTCATTCCATGTTGTATGGCGTTTCTGTCACGATGTATTGTGAAACAGCAGCAATCCCAGAACAGAGTAACATTTTGCCTCATTACTCTGGGAGCAATTTGGCGCAGACCCCAGGAATTTCCCAAGTTGTGGCAAGTGTTAAAACTGCCTTGGTATTAAGAGGACAAGAAAATGAACCATCTTCCATCTTTTGCCGGATAGCCAATCAAATCATTTTCTGGCTTTTATCTAGTTTGAAAAGGCATTTCAAGGGTCATTTGAAAGTGACACAAAGCACAAATATGAAAAATAAATTCAAATATTATCACACTCCCTAATAAAACACCCTAATTACTAGCTAATGGCTCACATTTTAGCAAGTTAATTCAAAGACTTAAGCTATGTTTGGTGTGTACAAATTTACAGATACCTTACCATCATATGCAGAAGTGTCTTGACTGGTACTGAAAGCTATCAGACCCTTTCGGGAGGTGTGTTGTATCAAGCAGACCTAAATGTGAACTTTCATCAAGGACTATGGAATGTCAAGCAAGGTAATGGCCATGCTTTTCATTCAAAAGCCACTGTCTCTCCTGTGGTTTTCAGCATAGTCAAATCCTAGTGTCTGAGCAATGGTTACAATTCTTTGGATAGCAAGGGAAATACCTGTTGAACAGCAGTTTGTGTCACACAGGCACTTTTCCTATCTTTATCATTTAATCACCATCCCTGGGGTACACAGGACATGCAAATTTCATTTTTCAGATTTCACTTTAAGAAAATTAATAAACACAGCAAACATTAATACTGTGATGGGACGATCATCAGAACTGTGGTAACTAATCAGCAATAGCTCTCAACCTTTGCACAGCAAAGTTAGGAAATCTGACTCTAGTTAATCAATATGCCATATGCCAATCTTTCAAATGCAAAAAAATCTAAGATTTATATATCTTAGTTTTGAAAAGCATCTTCATTTTAAAAGCTGGCCCAATTAATTATAGGTTATCTTTTTGTTGATGTCAAGTCTTTACACCCCACAGCACTAAAACTATCTTGGCATAAATATAGTTCCTATACACTTTATAAACTGCCTCCCACTTCCATTTACTTGAGTTTTAGACATCCAACTTCTAGGGGATACTGTTGGAACACCAAACCAAACTATACTAGTCTTCAGATTAAAGAGGGTTTTGTCCAT
The DNA here is from genome assembly GCA_963574635.1 of Cheracebus regulus. Taxonomy (NCBI): domain Eukaryota; kingdom Metazoa; phylum Chordata; class Mammalia; order Primates; family Pitheciidae; genus Cheracebus; species Cheracebus regulus. The sequence continues at coordinate 25,545 of CAUYQU010088189.1, forward strand.
TTTCTTAAGATCTGTGGTCAGTTCAAGAATTAACCCTAAAAAACTTTGTTCCCATTCTCAACATCTTAAAAAAATGGTAGTTGTCATGACGTACCTACTAAAGTTACGAAGTCTTCTTGAGCTAGAATTCATTTTAAATGGATCAGAATTAACTAATGTTGACAATGGTCATTTCTATAGAGTAGAAACTTTCATCTAAATCAGATTGTCATGTTTCCCCATGACAAAAAAAATCTGATATTGACACAATTGCAGCCTATCATGAACCCTATTCACTTACATGTACGTTTTTAAAAATCTTGTTTAAATCATTATGAAAGTAAAATTAGCTTTTCCTCATTTATATATAGCACCAAGAGTACTTGCAATGTTTGACAAAACCTTTTATCAGCCCATTAACCTATTTATAAGCATAAAGTGAGTACTTTTAAAGGGAAAAACTTTGCCAGCCCTTATACTTATTTAAAAGGTACTGCTAAGAGGTATTAGAAACAAGATTTTAAAATATATAATAAAATCTTAAAATTCTTAAGTGAAAGCCATTTAACTAATATTTAAAACCTCTGCAATTATTAGTTTATTAGTATCATCCAGGACTCAGATGCTCAGTATTCCTCCTGAAATTACATAAACAAATGCAAATGGAAAGAATCCAAGTCAAAATTATATAACAAAACAGCACTCCATCACAAAAGCGTGTAAAATTACAAGAACGCTATTTTAAAATACTGGCACTTTAAGAAAACGATAATCTCAAAAACCACAAAATTGCCAAATTGTTCCCTAAACTGGTAAGCAGATAAACATGACTAATGAATGCGTTTGGGTTTTAAAGAAAAATCATCCAAATAAATTGAATAATTCATACTGAGATG
>CAUYQU010088190.1:0-13245 GCA_963574635.1 Cheracebus regulus
GCCCATCAATGATAGACTGGATAAAGAAACTGTGGCATATATACACCATGAAATACTATGCAACCATAAAAAAGGATGAGTTATGTACTTTGCAGGGACATGGATGAAGCTGGAAACCATCATTCTCAGCAAACTGACACAAGAACAGAAAACCAAACACTGTATGTTCTCACTCATAAGTGGATGTTGGACAATGAGAACACATGGACACAGGGAGGGGAACATCACACACCAGGGCCTGCCAGGGGGTCGGGGGAAAGGGGAGGGATAGCCAGGGAGTGGGGTTATTGGGGAGGGATAACATTAGGAGTAATACCTAATGTAGCTAAAGGGGGGATGGATGCAGCAAACCACCATGGCACATGTATACCTATTTAACAAACCTGCACGATCTGCACACATACCCCAGAACTTAAAGTATAATAAAAAATAAATAAATGAATAATTTAAGGCTGTGTAGTTTTGTTTTGTTTACTGTGAAATAGCAGTTACAGAGGACATAGGTAAGAAGGAAAATAATGAAAGTGGGATTAAGTTACTGAAACAAAGAATCCTAATGACAATTAATGTTTAGGAGAGCCTAAACCCACTAGAGAAGCTTTTTTCTCAGGTGCTAAGGACAGCTAATGATATGTCACTTGGAAGAATTCATCATTCCTGCTTACATTGCATATTTTATGCATTTTAAGGGACATTTATTTCAGTTTCTAGACACAACTTTGATTTTCCTGAATATTCTTCTGTCTTAAGTAAGTTGAAATCCATGTTCCCAAAAATCACTCACTAAATGTAATAAATCCACAGGTAGAGGAAGCTTTTTTTGTGGACTTCTTTCTTCAAAATGTAATTAAATTCTTGATATGTTTTATATCTTTAATAATATAATTTAATATCTTGAATAGCATCACAAATTATAAATACTGAATGTATTCATTTATTTAAGTTTATTACTCAAGAAAATGGCAAACACAAGGTGTTTTATTTTTATTTTTTTGCAATAAAGAAAAGAAGTTTAAATGGCTCACAGTTCCTCAGGCTGTACAAGAAGCATGGGGGCATCAGCTTCTGGGACAGTCATGGCAGAAGATGATAGAGGAGCCAGCACTTCATATGGCCAGAGCAGGAGGAAGAGAGAGAGGGGATAAGTGCTACACACTTTTGTTTTTATTTTTATTTTAAGTTCCAGGGAACATGTGCAAGATGTGCTTGTTTGTCACACAGGTAAGCATGTGCCATGGTGATTTGCTGTACCTATGAACTCATCACCTAGATATTAAGCCCAGTATGCTTTAGCTATTTTTCCTGGTGCTTTCCCTCCCCCAGCACACCCTGGAGAGGCCCCATTGTGTGTTGTTCCTCTCCCAGTGTCTATGTGTTCACATTGTTAGGCTCCCACTTACAAGTGAGAACATGCAGTGTTTGGTTTTCTTCCACTTATAAGTGAGAACATACAGTGTTTCGTTTTCTCCCACTTATAAGTGAGAACATGCAGTGTTTGGTTTTCTTCCACTTATAAGTGAGAACATGCAGTGTTTGGTTTCTATTCCTGCATTAGTTTCCTGAGAATAATGGCTTCCAGCTCCATCTATGTTTCTGCAAATGACATGATCTTGTTCCTTTTTATGGCTGCATAGTATTCCATGGTGTATATGTACCATATTTTCTTTATCCAATCTATCATTTGTGAGCATTTGGGTTGATTTCATGTTTTTGCTACTGTAAATAGAAAGCAAGGTGTTTTTGACACCATAGTTTGCTCTTGGCTCTGCCATGCTGTGGACAATCAATATTGACTACACTAAATGTCAGCAGTGCATGGGAGAATTAGATCAGTTACATAACAGGGCAACTCTGGGGAAAAGCATGAAGAATCATCATATAGGAAGTGCCCAACAGAGCATCCTGATAAAATAGTAGGTTGTTGGGTTAAGAAAGAAGGTGAAAATATACTTCAAGCTTCTACAATGCACATGGTAATAAGTAAGCAGAAAATAAATATATTTGTCTTGTCTCCAATAGTAGAGCTTCTACCTCTCCTAGGATTACCTGGGCAAGAAAACTTAGTGTATCTTTTAAGTAGCAGAGCCAGTTAGTATGTAACCAAAAGAATAAATTGTGGCTTTAACAAGTGCTGTTTATGCACTTCCTTGCATAACTGTTGTGTTGAGGCAAGCAAAGAACTTGATGGTTTTCAAGGCTAAAAGGTACAAATGAGGTCATATTTGTGAAAATATAAACTGCGAAACTTCATATGAAGATTTAGTGCTGTTCCTTTATAATTATTATTAATAACTGGCATTATAATAATTAAATGAATCTTTAAAAACACTATCAGAGACAATATAGGAAAATTGCAGAGACTAAACAATGTGAAGAAACAAATTAAAAAGCTGAAAGTTGTTAAATTCTTAGGTCCCCAAACCCATGGTCTCAAGAATTGTTTGCTTTAAGAATAAATTATTTTTTAATAAAATGGATAATCCATGGTTTGGAAACCATTTTTTTCCTGGTTAGAGATTTTTTATTTACTGTAGTTATGTTTATTATAATGGATCTTGGCTTAAATTACTTAATAACAGGCCAAACTGTTCAACTTTAACATAATCACTTCCGTATTCATTACTGAAAAATGGAAAAGATAGAGTTTTTCCAGAAAATATATGTTGCCGTGGGGTAATATCTGGAAAAAATCATTACAAAAATATGTGTGCTATAACTAAAAGGCGTTTGTGCTTTCCTTTGCAGTTATGGCACTTAAGACATTTGACTGAAACATCATATATTAATTATGGAGATGAATTTGTGTTTCTAATCATCACTAAAAAGACACATCCGTGGCTTGAATATTAGTTTGTTTTACATCACACAGTACACAAATACTGAGTGTCAGTTGTATTATCCCATATGCTTTATTTTTTTAAGGATTTCTACCCTGAAAAAAATTAGTATTGATTCATAAGACAGATATCCTACTCCCAAATATGGATAAAATTCCCATATAGCAAATGCTATAAGACCTATTAAACCACTCTTTTTTAAATAACAGAATTACATTAAACATATCTATTATTAAAAATTACAGGGAGTATTTGGATGTGATGTTTTGATGAGGTGATTAAGAGAATTGAGGTAAGCCACATTTAGGTCCATGGAAGCAGACATTAAGACAGAGTTTGGAGTGAAAAACATTTATTAGGCACCAAAACCTAAAAAGTGAAGAGAAAGAAAGCAGAACTGGACAGAGAATGAAGGCAAACATTGACGCAAGTCTGAGAATGTCTTAAAAAGCTGACAGAAAGCCCTGGAGCAAGTATTGACCATGAGAGTGTCCTGCATTGGACCAAATGCAGGTGGCTCTGGGAAGAACATAGCCTTGTGCAAAGAGGCTCTCTGAATTTGATGTAGGGCCTGAAGGAGCTGACAGCTGGAGACTGTCTGCTAAGCACCCTCCCAGCAGCTGGGCAGTGAGTCATTTCTTGAAGGAGGATCTGAGACTGTATAGTGTAGATTCTTGCTAATCACAGCCTGAATTCACCAAAGGAGCATGAAGAGTATGTGGATTGCCTCCACCTTTCTACATCTAGTGCTGTGCTATTTGTGTGTGTGTCCTATTATTTGTTTCCAGGGGAGAGGTATACTGCTGACAAATTGATTGATGACGGGAACTGTTATAGAACTTTCCATTTCCAAGATTTAGAGAACAAGGGATCAAGAATGAATCAGGCATCTGAGCTAACATATGGAGAGACTATGGGAAAATGGTTCACAAACAGGTAGATAATTTTCGAGGAAGTTCAACAAACGGCAAGTCCAGTATGGAACTAAGAGATATAGATGTGAATTGGATTCCAAAAATTTATCCAAAATGATGTTAGATTTGAAGAGTAGCTGTCCAGGCCAAGAGTCCAGATGTAATCCTACACATCTAAGTCTTTTTTAGGTTAAAAACAAAGTTCACAAAGCACTGTCAAAAAAAAAAAGAAGACTAAAAATATAAAAATAAAATGAATTCTTGCTGGAGGTTACAGTGAGCCAAGATTGTGTCACTGCACTCCAGCTTGGGTGACAGAGCAAGACTCCGTCTCAAAAAAAAATTAAAAACAAAATGTTTTCTTACTATAATGACTTAGTGGGTGGCTCTCAGTGGATGCAGTGCTGCACCAAAATAAGAATCAGTGGTGAGAATTTGTTCCTAAAAATATATCTACCAGAGAAAGACCATACACTCACAGGTGATGATGGCAAAGATAGTTTATAGCCAGCTCTGGCTATGATGTCATAAAAGCAAACTCTCACTGAGAGTAAATTATAATAGCTCTGTAGCTTTGTGCGAGACCAAACTAAAGTTTATTGTTTATTGAGCTCTTACTATACACCAGATGTTAAGCTTAGCATTTTACATATTATCACAGTTAATCTTAGACTTCTTTAGCTTTAGCTTTTTCCTGTTGTGGCACATGGCCAAAGTGACATCACAGTGTTAAGTCCATTATGGAAAGAGCTTGCATCAGAGAAGGCTGTTGTTAAAGAACTTGCTGTAGCCTGACTGATTAGACTTCATCGGGGCTTTATTTTTCACGGGACCTGGGCCATGCCTCAAAGGAGAGATAGGACTTCAGGGATAAGAGTACTGGCCACCCTGTGCCACTCCAGGTCAGATCATTCTTTTTCTATTAGGGCTTGGGTTCCCTGAAATTGCAGTATGCTTTTGGGCCCTAGGGACTTTGATGTTAAGTCATTTGTTTATTCAAATACTTATTGACTAACTCACAGGGAAATATTTTTAAAACCGAAGATATTCAATAGATGATGATTTCCTTTTCCCTGAAACTAAGCTAAATTCCAAAGGATCAGAGCTATATAGAAAACCTTCTAAAGTCATCATAAGTTGTTTCTTCCATTCCCTTTCCTTTCCTCTGATAAACACCCTCATCTTTTGTGTGTGTGTATGTGGTACCCATTCTACGTGTATTGAATGGGATAAGCACTACCATATGAAACTTATTTCTTGGTAGAAATAATTTACCACTGATGGGTGAAGATCAAAGGAATGACTATTAACCGGCAACTTCTCCAAGGCTTGGGAATGCAGAATTGAAGGGATCCCAATTATAATCCTGCCTTTTCTGTTGGAGTAATCATGAAAGACTCCTCCTGTCAAGTTAACCTACTAAGAGATGGAGAGCACACACACCGTGAATCCCTGGGTGCTTAAGGAAAGCGTTCCCACTGGTTTTTCAGTCACATGAATCAACTGTGTTTTTGTTTTGCTTAATCTAGTTTCAACTGTTTTTCTGTCAGTTGTAATGAAATGAGCCCTGACGATTGCATAGACATTCCCTGAAGAGGACATAAGGTGAGGTATGGTGGAGTAATGCTGTATTAAGTATCTATTACAGGTGCTAGGCATAAAATGAGGCACTATCATTTTATTAATTGAAATATATTCCTTATTAATGAGGAGAAAAAAGACAGAGACAAAAAATAGGTTATGTGATTTGCCTATATCCATTGCACCATGTTGCCTCACCCCAAGTATCTATATCTATATTTGCATCTATTGAGTATTAGCTATGCAAGTAATCTAAGAAGAATTTAAGCAATATTGAAAGCTGTTGCTATGAAATAGAATAAAACAGATTGAGATGGACAGAAAGTGGAGTCAGAAAGAAACTTCGAAAGTGATCCAGAGCTGTCCAGAGTCCCGACCTCTGCCCTGATATCTCTGTCCGTAGGCAAGTTCCTATCCTTCCTACACCATAGCCTTATTCACTCATATTCATCATCATTTACATCTGTACCTTGTCCAGTGAAAATTGTGAATTTTGTTAGGCTGGCTTATACAAAATTATTTGGCATTATCTACACCATATTTCGATTTTCAGCACTTCTGCTGATGAGCGATAAAACTTTGAACAAGTCACATAACCTCTTTAAGATGCAATTTTCTTATCTGCAAAATGGGGATAAATGCAGTAATTGGAACATAAGAAGAACTAAAACATATATCAGCTCCTTTCTCACTTTCCTCATTTATGGCACTCTAAGCTGAAAGAACTTGGGCAAAAATGTTTATTCAAAGAATTATTTGAAAAATCTTCTGTGACAAAATTTTGGCTATTGGCATCTTCAGCCACATGTTAGAAGTTTCCATTTTTACTTACAAAAGCTTTGTCTTCATGGGGTAAGACTTAGTTATTCTTCTATGTAGACTGAGCTCTAGCCTTTCACAGATCTGCTGTATAGAAGGACATATTCCATCCCAGCTGAATCAAATTGATTTTGGATAGCATATGTCAAACCTTCCTTCCTACCCTGTCTACTATTTGGTAATGCCTTCATTTGCAAAATCACAGCCAAAGAAACTTGGACTATTTCTGATAATATATTTTCTTTTCTTCTACTAAAAGTGGTAGCATTTGGCAGTTGAAATGAATGAGAAGGATATTCTCCCTGATTAAATCACAGATAAAGTCAGGAGGGGAATATAGATGATAATTTTAGCTTTCAAAATATATATTCAAATCACACATTAACTTGACCATGTGATTTTCACTTTTCAGGTTTTACATAAGGTAGCTAAATGCAAGTCCCAGTTTCTATACAGCTGAGAAGAAAATCATGTCCTGACATAACACATAACATGTGGAGTAAATATGCACTTTTCCTCTTGCTTACAAGTTTACTTTTTCTATTAAATTCCCCTTTTCCCCTATATTAATTGTGTTTCTGTAATTGGGAAGATAATTTATGTTCTTTGAGAAGTTGTTCATAATCCTAAAAACAGCTGCTAGTTTTAAACTCTTCTTACTATCTTTGTTTGTTAATAGTGTCCCTTTGGTTTAATATTTTACTATGGAATAAAACTGCTAAAACAAAAACCTTCAAAGTTAACTTGCTAAACTCAGTGAGGGCTGCATTTCAGGATGGTATTGTATGTGGGTACTTAGACTATGCAAAGTTCACATTCCCTCATGATTATACCTTTGAATAGTTTCCATATACTATGATATAAAATACTTTCTGTTTCTGCTTTCTTTTTCATTTCCTTGGACTAGAATTTTTTAAGGTGCAAGGATTTTTTAAGGTGTAAAGTGATTGGGCCTTATGGCTGAGGAGTGCTAAGTTTGAACCCAGGTTCTGTAACTTAATTTAATGTTAAGTTCAAGCTTTATGTAAAATCTTTAAGTGTCAGCTTCCAAATATATAGTACTATAATATTAAAGATTAAGTTAATTAAATGCATAATAACTGTGGTAGAAATCGTTGATTGGAACATACAATGCCCTTCCCAGTCCTCTTCTTTCCAGCCACTTCTCACTTATCCGTGAGTTATACATGAAGTCTTCTGAGAACAGCCTCTTTTCTCAATTAAAATGACAAACAAAGATTTTGGTTCTACCTTCTTCTTCCTGCTTGGGAAAAATACATGCTGCCTAAGGGTGCTGCAGCCATTTTGTAACTATGAGTATAAAATAACAAACTAAAGATGGTATGGAAGGAAATTAGAAGGAGATTGGTTTCTAGATGGCATTCTTGAGCAGCAAGAGCCAGCCTAGACTGGCTATCTCAAGACTTCTTATGTGAAATGAATTGTTCCTTACATAATACAGTCACTGTTTGTCAAATGCTCTGTTATTCAGAGTTGTAGCATTTCTGTGTGATACAAAAGCAAAACAAGGTCTCTAGGCTGTAAGCAAGGAAGTTTAAATAAAGTTAATTACTTTCTCTCCTTCACTGTAAACAGTAAAGGCCATTTAATGGATGAGAGACAGTCTCAGCATACACTTTGAAAAAAGAATAATAGTATAAAAATCATTGGCATCACTTCTACTTTCTTGTGGATGGTATCACCATTCAACTTAGTATATATTCCTTGATCTTAGAAAAAGTCCTGATACTTCCTTTCCCCTTGTGCATCTTAGCCAATCCAAGGCCTACAGATTTTGCCTCTGTATCTAACCCATCACTAACTTATCTCCTTCTCCCCTTCCATCACCTTAGTTCCTTATGGTTCACTTGGACTATCACACTCTCCCATTCTTACAAGTGAATTTCTGCCCATGCTGTTCTCTCTGTCTACAAAGTTCTGTCTTTCTGACTAATTCCTATTTATCTTTTAGGTCTCAGCTAATTCACTAACATTTCCCCATCCCTCCCTGCCCTGATTATCTCTCTTGTGTATCCCATTATATATATCTCTCTTTTTAGTATGTATTATTAAACATTTTGCATTAATACGTGAATCTTAAGTTAATGTTTGTCTCCCCATCACTCTGTAAGTACCAGGAGAGCTGAGCTGGTTGTTTTGCTTTACCTTCCATCATTCTATGCCTAGGTCAAACCCAGCACTGAGGACATAAGTGTTCAATATTCTAAGTAACACCTAATAAACACTTATAGGGTATGAAGCATTTTTATTAGTGCATTATATGCATTAATGCAGTTTAGTTGTCATAGCAATCCTATTAATTGTCCTGTTTCACAGATTAGAAAACTGAGGCACAAAGAAGTTAAGGAATTTGCCTGAAGTCCCACAGGTTGTATACCAGGATTTGACCCAGGCAGTTTGTCATCAGAGACTATGCCCTTAACCAACTCCCAAAGCTGAATGAAAGAATGAATCCTGCCACCGACTGGGCTGTAATAATCACTTTGGTTCCATAGCTCTGATGGTCAACCAGAAATAAATAGAAACTAGTTTGTACAAGCTATTCTTTGGCATTCAGTGGGTAGGATGGAGAACGGAGACTAAAGACACTCAATCTATATTTTCAAGCATATATATATATGTTCAACACACACATATATATATATATATATATATGTTCCTTATAAACAAATTATTGGAATATAATTATAATATAAAGATAATATATATATTATATATAAATTATAATATAAATATAATGTATATATATTCCTTATATATATGTAAGGAATTATTGTTATATATAAGGAATATTATTATTATATATAAGGAATTATTATTATAAGAAATATATATATTCCTTATAAACAAATTATTTTATATATATAAACAAAATTATTATATATGTAAACAAATTAAATATATTCCTTTTATATTTATAAGGAATATATATTTATATATTATAAGGAATTATTATTATATATAAGGAATTATAAGAAATAATTATTACAAGGAATATATATATTTCTTATATATATAAGGAATATATATATTCCTTATAAACAAATTATTATAAAATGATTGATATTTTCCCCCCAATTTCTCTGATCCTTTTATTTCCTCATGTGAGAAGGCATGTGAATCTTAGTAGATTTCTTCTTAATTGTGCCAGGCTGGGTAATGCTATATTGGTTTTTATCTCCAAAACCAAAATTATTCTGAAAGAGTGAAGAAAATACCAGTTGTAAAAACTGAAATCATGTTAATATGTTTTCTATTTTCAAAAAACATCAACCTTATATAAAGAAGGGAAAAATCATTAGTCCTGGGCTGAGCTTGACTGTGCCAGATAAGTGTACTAATTTTGTTGGCTTGGTTGGGAAAGCCTGAAATCAGAGATTTATGCAGGAATTTGCAAACGACAAATGATTTGTGTACAACCATACATTTAATGACGAGTGTTTTTAAGATAGGGTTGGTTTCTACAGAAAAAATTTAATGAAGGAAGTGTTGGTGGAGAGAGGCTTGGGGCAAACTTGAGTCTTTGATTTTAAATTAGCTGAATTTTTAGATGAGTCTGCAATGAGAAATAATGCCATAGTAATAATTGAAATGTATCTAGCACATTATAATTTTCAAAGCACTGTCATATTATTAATCTTATGTAATTCTCACAATGATTCTGAGAGTTTGATGATAGGATTATTTCCATTTTATAAATGAGAAAACTGAAGCTCAGATAAGTTAAGGGAAGGAGGTGGCCGTGGCTTGCCAGGAAGATTTTGTGGAGAGGGCTTTTGGTGTGCTGTGCAACACCGCCCAAGGGAGGTGGATATGCAACCCCTTCACATTAAGCCAACTGAGAGAGCGCTTCAAGACAATGGCTCAGAGAGTTTGACATTGAGTTCGGGAGACACAGGTAGTGATGTTCCCAACCTGCATGGGAGAAATCTAAAACTGAGAGGCCAGTTGGAGATGACAGGGCAAAGAGAGAAAGAAGGCTGCACTGGGAGTGAGCTGTATTTCTGCTGGATCACATGATTCCTTTCTACCAGAGAGAAACCCTTAGCATAGAGCCTGCCTAAAGTCATCCTACATTGAATCTCTTCCAAGAGGGTGACCCAGGAGAGTGTGGGTCCAACAAACTTTTGGATTTGCTGAAAATCCTGAGAAATTAGAGAGAAATTGAAAGTAGCCAGCCAGAAAAGTAACTGCCTGCATTAAAGGAAGGACAACCAGAAGTTCCCTGGTGAAAGTGTCCACGTTGTTAATAAGTACAGGGGGCAAAGCCACAGGAAACAATGAGGAAAAGAGCCAGTGAATTCTTAGCCTACTAAACCCCTACCCCTCTTTCTATTGTTATGGAATGCTTCTTCAGTTTTAGCCTTGGCCAATGCAATGTAACCTACAGCTTAGTCCTAGCTGATGCCAATAATTTATTATGGCTGTTGTAATCCTGACTCAACTTGAAATCATCAATAGAAATATTAATTTTGCTCACTAGCAATCATGAGAATCTTTTGATGAGAAGGGCAGAGTAGTCCAATAAAAAGTGAGTTCAAATTCCAATCCTACTACTAACTGTTCATATAACTGACAGGAATTAAGTTGGCCTTATGTTATTTTTGAAATGAAGGTTTCAGAAAAAGATATTCCCTAAGATCTCTTCGATTTTCCTTACAAGATTTGGTGAGACATCTGAGGAATTAAGACTTCACATTGCCCAAACTACTGCCTGATATTTTTCTGCCACTTTCACTCTGAAATAAAGAGAAGGATCTACTAGGCAAAGTTATATAAATAAGGATTTAAAGAAAATAAACTGAGCTTAATACTTTAGAACACCAAATACAACAGAATCAGAATATTACACTGGGCAAATTCTGGTTCCAGTGAAATATAAAGGAATAAGCCAATTTTCTCTCTCTCAGATTATACAATATAACCCTTGAATCAATTTGTCTCTCTCTTCAAAACCAAGTATTCTTTCAAGGTGTTTTTTTTTTTTTCAATTTCTATGCAGTAAGACCTTTCCTTATATTACCAAAATGTATTTGACTTTCTTCAAATTGAATTGAAAATAAGATACTAAAGTAAAGTAATTTTCAAACCTTTCCAAAGTGAGAGGAAAGTATTTCTTATTTGATGGGACTATCAGGAAAAAGAAAGGCATAGGTACTAAAACAATGTGCATTTCTAAGAAGATTGATGGAAGCTTGCAACATCCTTGAGAAAATAAGTACTGATACTTTTCCATCTCTTCATATGAAAACTGATGCTCAGAGAGTTTGACTTTTTCAAGATCAAACAATGACTTTATGACAAGCATGGGCTAGAACTCAGATCTTGGCTTCTCTGTAATATTTCAGTTTTTTGCCACCTGTTCCTTTGATGAATGCTGGCATGTCTTGTTTTAAGCTGAATTTCTTACTTCTAGAAAGCACAGCAGGAAGCACTCTGTCAATAGCTAGAGGTCTCCTTGAAATCGATTGAGGCTCTGGGCTCCCAGCTAAAACATTGCTCTTATGTCAAACCACATGAAATAAGCACTTTTTAAAAATAAATGTGAACTCTACCTTTTGTAGCAGCAAGGACTGTTCAAGATAGCATGAAAACAGCAAATTCTCTTGAGAAGGAGAAGGGCAGTTGGCATTCTCTGCAAAAGCAAAATTGGGCCAACTCACTAAACAGGACATCAGATGTGAGAAGCCAACCTGCTCTGCACTGAACAATGTCATTGCAAGCGTTGCAGCCTTCTAGCAGCCTTTGTCTTTTTAAGTTTCGAGTCTTTGCAGTTGAAGTGGAAATGAGGATGGGAGAAATTAAATAGCTGCTTCTCTTACCTGGCACCTACTTTGCCATGCTCTTGGACCTGCCTTTCCTCCCTCTTTTCTTTGTCACTTTGATGCCTTCCTTTCTTCCTTTTTTTCTTTCTTCCTTTCTTCCTCTTACAATCCCTCCCCTCCCGCCCAATGGTAATCATGACCTCTGAGCAGTGGCAAACTCTTCTAGAGTGTCCTATTTCTTCCACTGTTTTCCTCTTTCCTCTTTTCTCATTCTCCTCCCTTAATGCCACTTTCCCCCTTTCTCTAAAGACCTTGCTTCATTAGCTTCCCTCACTTCTTCCTTGCCAGAGGAGCTAGAGCCTTTTATTAAGCTATAAGCAAAGAACGGTGGTGGCGATGCTCTGTGTGCTGCATACTCTGAGTAGAAGACGAGTTGACAAGGGCAACAGATGTGGCTCCTGAACAAGAAGCACTCCTGGCTTTAAGGCCTGAGGCACCCTGTCATGAAGATGGCTGTGAAATCTTAAAGCCAGGAACGTTACAATTAGAGGAGTCTTGGATACTGACAATCAAACTGTCACATTTAAGAGATGAGAACACTGAGACACAGAGAGGTTAAATGCCAGGTGAAAGCAACTCATGAATGAATTAGGTTCTTCGGACTTTCAAATCAGTGCTCTTTGAACATCAAACCGCCAAATTTAGTTAGATTGTAAAGGTGCAAGGACAGGGGAAATATGGCATAGACAGGAATGTACTTTTCTTTTTCTTTTCTTTTTTTTTTTTTTTTTGCTCCTGTTGCCCAGGCTGGAATACAGTGGCACAATCTTGGCTCACTGCAACCTCTGCCTCCTGGGTTTAAACAATTCTCCTGCCTCAGCCTCCCGAGTAGCTGGGATTACAGGCACTCACCACCATATCCAGCTAATTTTTGTATTTTTAGTAGAGACAGTGTTTCACCCTGGTAGCCAGGCTGGTCTCGAACTCTCTACCTCAAGTGATCTGCCTGCCTTGGCCTCCCAAAGACCTGGGATTACAGGCGTGAGCCACCGTGCCCAGCTACAATGTATTTTATTTATTTTATTTTATTTTATTTTTAGAATAAAAAGAATGAAAGAGAGAAAGAGGAAGAGATTTTAGAAAAAGAGAGAAAAGGAGAAAGAAACGGCAAAAGAAAGAAAAAAAGAATGAAAGAGAAAGAAAGAGGAAGAGATTTTAGAAAAAGAGAAAAGGAGAAAGAAAGAAACAGCAAAAGAAAGAAAAAAAAGAATGAAAGAGAGAAAGAAGGAGGAAGAGAAAGAGGGAGAG
>CAUYQU010088192.1:0-25600 GCA_963574635.1 Cheracebus regulus
TGTCCTTATCTTTGTTTATTTTTTTTTTTTTTTTTTTTTTTTTTTTGAGATGGAGTCTTGCTCTGTTGCCAGGCTGGAGTGCAGTGGCTTGATCTTGGCTCACTATAACCTCCACCTCCCGGATTCAAAGAAGTCTAATGCCTAAGCCTCCCGAGTAGCTGGGATTACAGGTACCCACCACCACACCCAGCTAATTTTTGTATTTTTAGTAGAGACCGTGTTTCACTATGTTGGCCAGGATGGATTTGATCTCCTGATCTCGTGATCCACCCGCCTCAGCCCCATAGCTGGGATTACAGGTGTGAGCCACCACACCCAGCCATTATTTTTATTTTTTTTAAACATTTTTATAGAGATGTGGTCTTGGACCGGGCATGGTGGCTCACATCTGTAATCCAAGCACTTTGGGAGACTGAGGCATGCAGATGATAAGGTCAGGAGTTCCAAACCAGCCTGACCAACATAGTAACACTTTGTCTCTACTAAAAATACAAAAATTAGCTGGGTGTGGTGGCACAGGCCTGTAATCCAGATACTGAGGAAGCTAAAGCAGGAGAATCACTTGAACCTAGGAGGTAGAAGCTGCAGTGAGCCAAAATTGTGCCATTGCACTCCAGCCTGGGCCACAGAGCAAGACTCTATCTTAAAAAAAAAAAAGAGAGAGAGAGATAGGGTCTTGCCATGTTGTCCAGGCTGGTCTCGAGCTCCTGGCCTCAAGCGATCCTCTTGCCTCAGCCTCTCAAAGTGTTGGAATTACAGGCACGAGCCACCATCCCTGGCCCCATCTTGCCTCCTTTGTTATGCATTTAATGTGTCTTCCTCCCTGTGAATCAGAATTTTTTATTTGTTTTTTTGTTTTTGAGACAGAGTCTTGCTCTGTCACCCAGGCTGGATGGAGTGTAGTGGTGCAATCTTGGCTCACCGCAACCTCTGCCTATTTGGGATTACAAGTGCCTCCCACCACAGTCAACTAATTTTTATATTTCTAGTAGGGACAAGGTTTCACCATGTTGGCCAGGCTGGCCTCCAACTTCTGACCTCAGGTGATCCGCTCACCTCAGCCTCCCAAAGTGCTGGAATTACAGATGTGAGCCACTGCACCCGGCCCAGAACCTTTTCAGCCTCAGTTAACACTATATCCTCAGCACCCAGAAGAGTACCTAACACATAACATGCTGATAATAAGTGCATCCCGTCAGTCCAGAATTGGCAACGCCTTCCCTAACAATCTGTGTGAGCATGTATCATCTGGGAGTGATTAAGGAAATCAAATTCTGCCCACCAGGCCCAGGGCCCCTTCTCTCACCCAGTCCCCAAATAAGCTATCACCCCAGCTTTCTCAAAGCAAATACCCCCAGTATACCTATTTGTCTCAAGGCTTAGAAGCCTTACGCTCTCCTTTCTCCCCATGCTCTCACCTTCCCGGCAGTGTTGGAGGATATATCAACCCAGGTCTCTGCAGCATTGAGCCAGAAGATGCCCAAGTCGCGATGAGGGTTGTGTGCCAGGAGCACAGGCACAGACCCATACAAGGCCATGGGGTTGTACAGCTCATACTGGAAGACATCCAAATTGTAGAGGCGATATGGCTCCCCACCCCTGCAGGCAAACAGACAGACTTGGGCTGCTAATTGGCCCCAGGCGGCGGTATATGCTAACTCCACTCCACAGATACAGGTGACAGATAAGCATTGGCTTCTGTCCTTTCTCAAAAAATTTTCTGATCACCAAAGATGATTTCCGGACACAGGAAGTGACCCATACTTGTCTGGAGTATCCAAAATGCACACACATCTCCCTAAAGGCCTGACTCCTTCCTGCCCATCTCTATCTTCCTGGTGTCACCATAGGACTCACTCAGTGACCTTCAGCCTCAGATTGTCTGCATGCTCAGGGATCCCATAGACGTGCTCCATGCCTGGCAGAGAGAAGTCCAAACCCACAGACATGGGGCCTGGAACAAAAACAAAGAACAAGTTTCAGAGCTTCTGCTTGGAAAGGAGCCCTGCACACCAGCCCAAGGCACTCCCAGCCCCTCACCATATGGCTTGCTGTCAGAGTGAGTTTTGAATGTCTCTTCCCAGGCTCCTGGCTCATCTTTCTCTGCCTTCCCCTGAGTCTCCTCTGGCTGTAAGAAGAAAAGAGGACCACTATCCAATCATACCAGTTCTCTTTTCCCCCTCCCATCAACTAAATCCTACTCCGATGGTGAGACGAAGTTCAAGTTTCTCGTGGGCCTTTCCCCTCCAGCCTCCCAGCCAGCCCTATCCTCCAACCACCCACCCCTCCAACTTGCCTTGTCGCCATCCCGGGGTGTTTCCTCAGGCTGGGCCCCAGTGCCCTCAGCTGGGTCTTTTGATCCTTGCCTGGAAGGTAGGAGAGCTGTCTGCTCCAATCCAGAGGGGGCAGGGACGAGGGGCTAGTGGAAGGAGGGGTGGGGGAATAGAGAGCCAAGGGTCCAAAGGAACGAAGGCATTGGAGGAAGGGACTAAATGTTAAATCTTGGAGAAGGAACCCACAATGAGCAGGTAAGTTTGCAAAGGATGGGGAGAGAAATGAGAAAGGAAAATGAGGAATAAGTGCCACCAGGAGGCATAGGCCTGAAAACCAGCCTCTGCCAACATCCCAGAAGAGATAGGCACAATGATTCAAGGGCCTGGGTTATGAATGCCAATCCTGGCTCTGTTGCCTCTAAGAGATTCTGGCCCCAACTGCCCTCCCTGGGCCTCAGCCTCCTGGCCTGACACAAGGGCTCTGCAAAGGCATGTGGGTCATACTATATGAAGCCTCTACAGATATACATAGGAACTTCAAGAGGTTCTGCCAAAAAAAAAAATGCTTTCAAGGGCAGGTAGCTCTGCCCAGAACCTCAGGTGCACGTCAGCTGAGAGTCAGGAACCCTAGCAATAGGCAGCATCTCTCCATCCCTTGGCAAAGCAGTAAGCTCCCTATATTCCTTAAGGACCTGACTTCCAGCATTTCATCTTCCTTCTTCCAGGCAGCTCCCAGCCAGGGTAACAGGTAACAGGGGACCAAGTATCACACAGCAGGGGAAAGTAGGGTGAGTGAAAGGCTAGGCATGGAAGGGTCTGGGGCACCTCCCCCTAAAGGCTAGAGTGAAGAATAGGTAAGGGCAGAGGAACAGATACAGTACCAGTGGCCACGGATTTACCTAGAGAAAAGGTTCTTGATCTTATCCCATATGCTACCGAGTGTGAGACTAACTTTATCTGAGAAACTGGGGCAGGAGGAGATGGGTAGGGAAGGGGAAAAAGAGGCACAAAACCAACACAAAAACAGAAACATAAAAGTGAGTTTCAGTCGACAAACTTCCAGAGATGGGGGGGAAAAAGAAACCAAAACAATAAACAATAAAAAGGAAGAAAATAAATCTGCGAAATGTGATGATGTGAGAAAGGGAAGAAGGAGACCCAGGCAGGCCTCCCAGAGATGCCCAGGGTACAGCTGAGGGACAAAAGTGATTGCCTCCTGGTCTGTACAGGAAATGGAAAAAATTACACCCAGGTCTGGCTGCTACTCTCCCTGAGAGAGAGCTTCTCCCAGCCCTCAGCCCCTAACTGGCTGTCCTGCCAGCCTGTCTCCTCCCCGTGCCATACCCCACAACACCCCTAAGCTCTTCACACCAGGTTCCCTGCAGTCCCAACCCCTGTACTCACGAGACCCTAGGGGCCCTCTGGTGCTCAAAATGCAAGAGTCCTCGGGCATTGACACTAAGCAGAAGACTTCGGTCCTCTAGAAGATCAAGGCGGAATGGCCGTGCTGTCAAGATGATCTTGTAGGGTCCCTCAGCCATGGTTAACTCCACACTGTTGTCATCACGACCAGAGACAGAAAGCCTGGAAGAAATATCAAAAGAAATATACGGAATTGCAAAGGGCCAAGAGGAGTTATGACACTTCACAAGATAAGGGGACCTACCTGCTAAGAGCAATAGGCAGTGTGGTAACAGAGCAGGGATAGACAAGTTAATCAACAGAATCAAAGGCCCCAGAAACAGATCAAAGAATACTTATTACTTTGAAATATACTAAATACTAAGAGGGAGCATAGCAGATGAGTGAGGAAAGGAGAACTATTCAATAATGGAGTTGAAAAAACATTTTCCACATTTAAAAAACTGACTTTCCATAGAGGAAGACAAATGAGGCCGGGTGCGGTAGCTCACACCTGTAGTCCTAGCACTTTGAGGGGCTGAGGTGGCTGGATTGCCTGTGCTCAGGAGTTCGAGACCAGCCTGGGCAAGACAGCGAAACCCTGTCTCTACTAAAATACAAAAAATTAGCCAGGCGTGGCAGTCTGCGCCTATAGTCCCAGCTACTCAGGAGGCAGAGGCAGGAGAATCACTTGAAATCCAGAGGCAGAGGGCAGTGAGCCAAGATCTCACCACTGCACTCCAGCCTGGGGAACAGAGCGAGACTCCATCTCAAATTAAAAAAAAAAAGAAAAATGATACATATATTTTTTTGAGACAGAGTTCTCACTCTGTCGCCCAGGCTGGAGTGCAGTGGCACAATCTTGGCTCACTGCAATCTCCACCTTTCAGGTTCAAGTGAGTCTTCTGATTTCAGCCTCCCAAGTAACTGGGATTACAGGCAGGGGCCAACATGCCCAGTTAATTTTTTAAATATTTTTAGTACAGATGGAATTTTGCCATGTTGGCCAGGCTAGTCTTGAACTCCTGACCTCAAGTGATCCACTTGCTTTGGCCTCCCAAAGTGCTGGGATTAGAGACCTGAGCCACCAGGCCCGACCCCTTGATATCATATTTCTACCTAATACCAGATACAAATATCAACTCCAGAAAGATTGTGACTTAAAATTGTTTTTTTTCTTGAGACTGAGTCTCGCTCTGTCACCCAGACTGGACTGCAGTGGCTTGATCTCGGCTCACTGCAGCCCCTGCCTCCTGGGTTCGAGTGGTTCTCATGCATCAGCCACCCAAGTAGCTGAGATTATAGGCACCCACCACCTGGCTAAGTTTTGTATTTTCAGGAGAGATGGGGTTTCACCATGTTGGCCAGGCTGGTCTCGAACTTCTGACCTCAGGTGATCTGCCTGCCTTGGCCTCCCAAAAGTGCTGGGATTACAGGCGTGAACCACCATGCCCAGCCAACTTTAAAAGTAAAGGCTTTAGGCTGGGCTTGGTGGCTCACGATTGTAATCCCAGCACTTTGGAAGGCCGAGGCAGGAAGATCACTTGAGCCCTGGTGTAGACCAGCCTGGGAAACATGTCGAAACCCCATCTCAACCAAAAATGCAAAAATTAGCCAGTATCAATTCGGTCTCAAAATTAGTAAATAAATAAAAGCAAAAGCTTTAGAAGAAAATTTAAAAATATATTTTTGGCTGGGCACAGTGGCTCACTCCTGTAATCCCAGCACTTTAGGAGGCTGAGGCGGGTGGATCATGAGGTCAGGAGTTCAAGACCAGCCTGGCCAACATAGTGAAACCTCACCTCTACTAAAAAATACAAAAATTAGCCGGGCATGGTGGTGTGCACCTGTATTGCCAGCTACTTGGGAGACTGAGTCAAGAGAATCGCTTGAACCTGGGAGGCAGAGGTTGCAGTAAGCCAAGATCGTACCACTGCACTCCAACTTGGGAGACAGAGCAAGACTCTGTCTAGAAAAAATATATGAACATATATATATTATTCTGACCTTGAGGTAAAGAAAGACTATTTAAACACAACAAAGAAAAGGTTAACACCAGAAAATAAAAGACTGATACATCTAACTACATTAAAATTAAAAATTTCTAAGCCAGGCGCAATGGCTCACACCCATAATCCCAGCACTTTGGGAGGCCAAGGCAGGCAGATCACAAGGTCAGGAGTTCGAGGCCAGCCTGGCTAACATGGTGAAACTTCAATTCTACTAAAAATACAAATAATTAGCTAAGCGTAGTGGTGGGCGCCTGTAATCTCAGCTACTTGGGAGACTGAGGCAGGAGAATCGTTTGAACCTGGGAGTCAGAGGTTGCAGTGAGCTGAGATGCGCCATTGCACTCCAGCCTGGGTAACAGGGTGAGGCCCCAACTCAATAATAATAATAAAGTTAAAAAAAAATTTTTTTTTAAGACTAGTGACACATGGCTATAGAAAACAAAAATAAATAAATAAAAATAAAAATGATATTTAAAAAAAGGCCTAGTCAAGTGCAGTAGTGAGAAGGGGGGAAGGAGTAGAACAAGGAGTTCAACCTGTAACTGACTGTGAACAATCAAGATAACTCACTACCTTTGGACCAGCCACTAAAATTTTAAAAAAGGAAAAGCTGGGTGCCGATAAACACGAACTCTCATCCTTGCATCTTTCCTATATATCTAAAACTACTCTAAAATGAAACCTGTATTTTTTTTTTTTTTAAAGAAATGGGGTCTCACTATGTTGCTCAGGCTGGCCTGAAACTCTTGGGCTGAAGAGATCGTCCTGCCTCAGCCTCCTGAGTAGCTGGGACCATAGGCATGTGCCACCATGTGCAGCAAAAGTATGTGTGTGTGGTTTTGTTTTTTTTGGAAACAGGGTCTGAGTCTGTTGCCCAGGTTGGAGTACAGTGACAAGATCATGACTTGCTGCAACCTCCGCCTCCCAGGCTCAAGTGATCTCCCTCCTCAGCGTTCTGAGTAGCTGGGACCACAGGTGCGTGCCACCACACCTGACTAATTTTGTATTTTTAATAGAGACAGGGTTTTCCCATGTTGCCCAGGCTGGTCTCAATCTGCTGGGCTCAAGCAATCTGCCCAACTTGGCCTCCCTAAGTGCTGGGATTACAGGCATGAGCCACTGTGCTGGGCTGTATGTTTTTTTTTTTTTTTTTTTAAAGACACCCTGGCCGGTGCAGTGGTTCATGCCTGTAATCCCAGCACTTTGGGAGGCTGAGGCAGGCGGATCACCTGAAGTTGGGAGTTCAAGACCAGACTGACCAACATGGAGTAACCCCAGCTCTACTAAAAACACAAAATTAGCTGGGCATGGTGGCGCATGCCTGTAATCCCAGCTATTCAGAAGGCTAAGGCAGGAGAATCGCTTGAACCCAGGAGGCAGAGGCTGTGGTGAATGGAGACAGTGCCACTGCACTCCAGCCTGGGCAGTAAGAGCGAAACTCTACCTCAAAAAAAAAAAAAAAAAAAAGAATAAACTAGAGCTATATGAAAAGGTATTAAAGTTATGAGAAAAAATGGAAATCCCAGAAGACTACATGTACTAAGATACTTCCTCTGTAAGGCTTAAAAACAAAAAATATATATAATTTATTGCTTAGGCGCATATATACACGTATATATATGTACACATACGTAATACAACTGTACAACAAAAAAAGCCAAAGGAATAAGCTTCAGAATAATGACTACCTACATCTGGAACAGTCAAGAGTACAGGACAGTGAGAAGCATACGGTTGGGCTGAGTGGAGAGTTTATTAGGTGGAGTATATTTACTATATTATTTTCTTTTCTTTTTTTAAAAAACAGAGTCTCGCTCTGTCACCCAGACTTTAGTGCAGTGATGTAATCTCAGCTCACTGCAACCTCCACCTGCTGGGTTCAAGCAATTCTCCTGCCTCAGCCTCCTGAGTAGCTGGGATTACAGGCACCTGCCACCAAGCCCGGCTAATTTTTGTATTTTTAGTAGAGACGGGTTTCACTATGTTGGCCTAGCTGGTCTCAAACTCCTGACCTAATGATCTGCCCACCTCGACCTCCCAAAGTGCTGGGATTACAGGCGTGAGCCACCATGCCCAGCCACTATGTTATTTTCTAAATTATTTATTTAAGAAAAAGCCATGCATGGATGCATGGAACCCGGATGACAGGGTATCATGACTCAAGAATCTGAGTAATCCTATCCTGAATATCTGAGGGGAAAGAGAAGGGGAAGGGGAAGGGGAAGGGGAAGGGGAAGGGGAAAAGGAAGGGAAGGGGAGAAGCAAACAAGGAAGCAGGAAGACATTGTATTTCTGGAGGACTAGATCTGGAAATAAACAGGGCCTTGTTTATTTCTATTTATATCACCAGGCACCTGGCCCAGGCCTGGCAGGGAAGAGAAAGCAATACTTGTTTGCTGAATGAATGAATGAACAAATGAATTAGGATAAAGGGGTAAAGAGAAAAGTGAAACAGAAGAAGAGTGGGGAAAGTTTGAGTATGGCAACGTTCTAGTTAACTATTACCTTAATGTGGTAAAGAATGTCAGTCACCAGAAAAAAGTTCATAAGGAAGTTTTGGGAGCACAGAAATGGAAGTTTTTCAGGAAACATTTACCGAGCGGTCAGCGGATCAGCCACCAAAACATCTGGCACACGGTATCGGGGTCGCCGAGGCTCCAGTTCATCAATCCTGATCCGAGTCATGTTCTTTTGAAGCCCCTGGAGCTCTAGCACCAGCAACACCTACAGGGACAGAGGTTTGGATCTGGAGAAAAGCAAGGGGCTACAGCAAGGAATCCACTTTGAACTCATTCCCTCCTAAGGGTCTCTTCCTTCCCTAAGGGCCAAGATCACATTTCTTCATAAAGTAAAGGTCACAAGATTAGACTAGGATAAGATGTTGGCCACAATTTCCCCCTTTCCAAATTACCCCACAGCCACTGCCCCACCCCCACCAGACTCTTCCTTGTCTTGCCTGACCTTGGTGACCTCATTGATCAGATGGACCGTAAGGGAATCAGGACCAAGCTGTAGAGAGTCCAGCAAGGCTCGGTATGGAGAGAGGCCTGGCCGTATGCTTCGTTGTCGCCTGCCAAGTGGAAGCGTTGGGAAGTAAGGTAGGTAGCCACCTGCAATGTCCCTAGGTCCCTCTATCACCTGCAGTGTCCTTAGGTACTCCATCTGCCACAGACACCTCCCACATTACCCTACATTCCATCCCTCTCTCCCAGAAATATCATACTTGCAGAAAGAACTCTCTTCACAGGTCTTAAAGTTGCTTTTATCCACAGCAAGTGTAATCCCCAGGCAGACCCCTAAAAAAGCCAGTACCAAAGATGCCCAAGACCTATGGAGAAAAGGACAAAGACGGAGCAATCAGCATGGGGATCAAGAAGGACTCTTCTTCAGAAGGAAAAGCTTCTTCCTGTCAGAACATTAGAAGACAGTTGAGGAAAGAGGGGAGAAAGATGGAGTCATATTAAATAGAAAAGGAGGCAGAGTGGACATGGGGTTAAGGGTCAAGCCTGAGAAGTTGGCTCACTCACACCTTCCTTTTTTTTTTTTTTGACATGGAGTCTCGCTCTGTCACCCAAGCTGGAGTGCAGTGTCCTGATCTCAGATGACTGCAACCTCCACCTCCGCCTCCTGGGTTCAAGCGATTCTCCCACCTCAGCCTCCCCAGTAGCAGGGATTACACGTGCATACCACCATGCCTGGCTAGTTTTTGTATTTTTAGTAGAGATGAGGTTTCACCTTATTGGCCAGGCTGGTCTCAAACTCCCGACCTCAGGTGATCCACCCGCCAAGCTGGGATTACAGTGAGTGTTGTAATTACAGGCATAAGCCACCTCGCTGGTCTACACCTTCCCTTTGAAATGCAGAGTAGACAAAAGATCTTTCCCCTTCAGAGGCCCTGGTGTTGACTCTGGTGACATCAGCCTCTCAGAGGAAAGGAGCAGTAACAGCCAGTCTCAGAGGAAATAGTAGTACTGTATGTGTGGAACAGAGAAACAAAGCAAGCTACATCTTTCTATGGGCAAGACACTGGGTGGATGCAGAGTTAAAAAGTTAAAGATGAGGGCCGGGCACGGTGGCTCACACCTATAATCCTAGCACTTTGGGAGGCCGAGGTGGGCAGATCACCTGAGGTCAGGAGGTCGAGACCAGCCTGGCCAACATGGTGAAACCCTGTCTCTACTAATATACAAAAATTAGTCAGGCGTGGTAGTGCACGCTTATAATCCCAACTACTGGGAGGTTGCAGTGAATGGAGATCATGCCATTGTACTCTAGCCTAGACAACAACAGTGACACTTCTTCTCCAAAAAATTTTTTTAAAAAGTAAAAAAGGTAAAGATGTATCCTCAGGCTGGGTTTGGTGGCTCATGTCTGTAATCCCAGCACTTTGGGAGGCTGAGGCAGGTGGATCACCTAAGGTCAGGAGTTCAAGACCAGCCTGGCCAGTATGATAAAAACCCCATCTCTACTTAAAATACAGAAATTAGCTGGTGTGGCATTGAGCATCTATAGTCCCAGCTACTCGGGAGGCTGAGGCATGAGAATTGCTTGAACCCCAGAGGGAGAAGTTGCAGCGAGCTAAGACCATATCACTGCACTCCAGCCTGGGTGATGGAGCAAAACTCCAACTCAGATTAAAAAAAAAAAAAAACATGTACCCTCAGCTAGCCTGCCAGTTAGTTCCTAGGGTCTTAACGTCCCAACACCCTAGGCAACCTGTTTTTCTGATTTCCACTCCTGTATCTTCAAAACATCACCATCACTACCTAAAGCTGAAAAAAAAATAACAAAAGCTAAAATGCACTGAACCCTAATGCACCCCTAGGGGCATGGGTAATCACTTTATATTACTAGTTGTTGATTCCGCCTGCAATTTTTTTTTTCTTTTTTCTTTTTTTTTTTTTTTATAAGATGGGGTTTCACCATGATGGCCAGGCGAGTCTTGAACTTCTGACCTCAGGTGATCCACCCACCTCGGCCTCCCAAAGTGCTAGGATTACAGGCGTGAGCCACCGCGCCCGGCCTCTTTTTTTTCTTTTTTGAGACAGTCTCACTCTATCACCTAGGCTAGAGTGCAGTGGCGGGATCTCAGCTCACTGTAACCTCTGCCTTCTGGGTTCAAATGATTCTCATGCCTCAACCACCTGAGTAGCTGGAAATACAAGAGCATGACACGATGCCGGGCTTTTTTTTTTGAGACAGAGTCTCACTCTGTTACCAGGCTGGAGTGCACTGACACAATCTCAGCCTGCTGCAACCTCCTAGTTGGAGCAATTCTCCTGCCTCAGTCTCCCGAGTACCTGGGATTACAGGCACGAGCCACCACGCCTGGCTGATTTTTGTACTTTTAGTAGAGACAGGGTTTCACCATGTTGGCCAGGATGGTCTCAATTTCCTGACCTCATGATCTGCCTACCTCGGTCTCCCAAAGTGCTGGGATTACAGGCGTGAGCCACTATGCCCGGCCTACTTTTTGTATTTTCAGTAGAGAAAAAGTTTCACCATGTTGGCCAGGATGGTCTCAAACTCCGGATCTCAAGTGATCCACCTGCCTCGCCCTCCAAAGTAGCTGGGACTGCAGGTACGCCAGAGCGCCCAGTAAATTAAAAAAAAAAAAAATTTTTAGGGGGCCGGGCGTAGTGGCTCACACCTGTAATCCCAGCATTTTGGGAGGCTGAGGCGAGCAGATCACGAGGTCAGGAGTTGGAGATCAGCCTGGCCAATACGGTGAAACCCCATATCTACTAAAAATGCAAAAATTAGCCAGGCATGGTTGCCAGTACCTGTAATTCCAGCTACGCTGGAGGCTGAGGCAGGAGAATTGCTTGAACTCGGGAGGCAGAGGTGGCAGTCAAGATTTTGCCATTGTACTCCAGCCTGGGCAACGGAGCAAGACTCTGACTCAAAAAAAAAAAAAAAAAAGTGTTGAGATTATAGTATGAGTCATTGCAGTTTTTAACAGTATCAGTGCCCTAGTCTTACATCTAGAGATTTTAACTTAGAGAGAAGTCTGGGCATCAGATTTTTTTTTTTTTGAGATGGAGTCTCGGTCTGTCACTCAGGCTGGAGTACAGTGGCGCAATTTCAGCTTACTGCAATCTCTACCTCCAGGGTTCAAGTAATTTTCCCACCTCAGCCTCCCATGCTCAGATAATTTTTTGTATTTTCAGTAGAGACAGAGTTTCACTATGTTGCCCAGGCTGGCCTCCTACTCCTGACTTCATGATCCGCCCACCTTGGCCTCCCAAAGGGGTGGGATTACAGGAGTAAGCCACCACGCCCTGGGACAGAGTCTTGCTCTGTCACCAGGCTTGAATGCAGTGGTGAGATCTCGCCTGACTGCAACCTGTCTCCCAGGTTAAAGCGATTCCCCTGCCTCAGCCTCCCAAGTAGCTGGGACTACAGGCATGTGCCACCACACCCAGCTAATTTTTTGTATTCTAGTAGAAACGGGGATTCACCATGTTGGCCAAGATGGTCTCAATCTTCTGACCTTATAATCTGCCCACTTTGGCCTTCCAAAGTGCTGGTATTACAGGCGTGAGCTACCATACCCTGCTAGTTTTTCTAAAGCTCCCTAAACAACTCTAATTAGCAACCTGGGTTCAGAACAACTTCTTTACATGCATACTTCTTTTCCCTTGCTTTGTTTTCTTGGTGAATATACGGTTGGGGTTTATTTCCAGATGGTCACCCAGCCGCCCAGCTCATTTTTTAAAAATTTTTGGGCTGAGCGAAGAGGATCACGCCTGTAATCCCAGGACTTTGGAGGCTGAGGTAGGCAGATCACCTGAGGTCAGGAGTTAGAGACCAGCCTGACCAACAGGGAGAAATCCTGTCTCTACTAAAAATACAAAATTAGCTGGGCGCAGTGGCACATGCCTGTAATCTCAGCTATTCAGGAGGCTGAGGCAGAAGAATCACTTGAACCCGGGAGGCAGAGGTTGTGATGAGCTAAGATCATGCCATTTTACTCCACCCAGAGCAATGAGAACAAAACTGTGTCTCAAAAAAAAAAAATTTTTTTTGTTTTGTAAAAATGAGGTCTCACAAAAGTTCCTCAGGCTGGGGACATGGCGGCTTATGCCTATAATCCCAGCACTTTGTAGCTAGTTTAAAACCAGCCTAGCCAACATGACGAAACCCCACCTCTACTAAAAATACAAAAATTAGGCCAGGCGCAGTGGCTGACACCTGTAATCCCAGCACTTTAGGAGGCCGAGGCGGGTGAATCACCTGAGGTCAGGAGTTTGAGACCAGTCTGGCCAACATGATGAAACCCCATCTCTACTAAAAATACAAAAACAAAAGAAAGAAAGACTTAGCTGGGCATAGTAGTATGCACCTACAATTCCAGCTACTTGGCAGGCTGAAGCAGAATTGCTTGAACCCGGGAGGTGGAGGTTGCAATGAGCCAAGACTGTGCCACTGCACTCCAGCCTGGGTGGCAGAGTGAGACACCATCTCAAAGAGAAAAAATTAGCCAGGCATAGTGGCACATGCCTGAAATGCCAGCTACTCGGGAGGCTGAGGAACAAGAACTGCTTGAACCTGGGAGTCAGAGGTTGCAGTGAGCCCACGTTGCACCACTGCACTCCAGCCTGGGCAACAGAGTGTGACTCTGTCTCAAAAAGAAAAAAAATAGTTGCTCAGGCTGGTCTTGAACTCCTAGGCTCAAGAAATCTTTCCACCTTGGTCTTCCAAAATGCTGGGATTATAGGTGTGAGCCATGGCACCCGGTCTGAACACCGAATTTTAAACATGCTTTCCCAGTGACACTGATGTGGGCAGAATAAGAGCGTACTCTGAGAAAGTGTTTCAAACTGGGGGTGGGAGGGTTCTTCTAAGCAATAAAGATTTACAACCAGCTGGGCACGGTGGCTCATGTCTATAATCCTAGCATTTTGGGAGGTCAAAAAGGGAACACTGGGCAACATAGCAAGACCTCATCTCTATTGGGAAAAAAAAAAAGGCGCGGGGCATGGTGGCAGGTGCCTGTAGTCCCAGCTACTCCTGAGCTACTCCCGTGGCTAAAGCCAGAAGGCTGCCTGAACCCAGGAGTTTGAGGCTGCATGAGCTATGACCGCGCCACTGCTCTCCAGCCTGGGCCATAGCACAAGACTCTGCCTCAAAAAAATAAGGCTGTGCACGGTGGCTCACGCCTGTAATCTCAGCACTTTGGGAGGCCGAGGTGGGCAGATCATCTGAGGTCAGGAGTTCAAGACCAGCCTGGCCAACATAGTGAAACCCTGTCTTTGAAAAAATAATAATAAAATAAATAAATAAAAATTAATTAAGACTGGCCAACATGGTGAAACCCCATCTCTACAATACAAAAATTAGCTGGGTGTGATGGCACACATCTGTAATCCCAGCTACTCAGGAGGATGAGTTAAGAGAATCGCTCGAACTCAGGAGGAGGCTGGAGTAAGCACCACTGCACTCCAACCTGGGAAACAGAGCAAGACCCTGTCTCAATAAATAAATAAATAAATAAATAAATAAATTTTACAACCTATAATAAGGTAACTAAACACGGGATCTATTATACATGTTGTATCTAGTTATCTAGCATTAGCTTCGGCATCTACTTGAAAGCTAAAAGAAAGTTACCAGAAAGGAGATCACAGTGAGCCCTCCAGCTCCAGAGGAATGTATGAAGCAACGATTCCACAGTACGGAGACAGAAAAATGAGGAAAACACTATGCACCATGGTTTAATAGGACAAACAGGAATAAGTACTACCAAAACCAACAGAATAAATGCTACCAGAAAACTCTATATAGCAAGGCACGCGGCACAGGTCCTGCAGTGACCTGAGTGACTGCAGCAAGCACTCTCAGCCACTGACCCATGTCCACCTGCCAAAAGCAGCAGCAATCAGAAGTACAGTGAGTTAAATATCCTCTGGGGCCCAATTTGCACAGTCTGTAAAATCGGTTTGGGAAAATGCCCATGGAGATAGGATTTCTAAAGCATCTTTCAAATATGACTTGTTGGAGGGCCCTAGCAATTCACGGAGGCCTTGACCACCCCAAAAGAGAGGTGTTCATAGGCCAAAGTCAGGAATGAGCTGCAGGGCAAAGTGCACCCATTTACTGTTTCAGATCACAGGCTCCCAGAGAACCGAGTTTATGATCCATGCTTTCTTCACTGCTTCGGACAGTACACGCCTACCCCACCCCAGTACATCCGTTAGTTCCTTGTAAATATTTTGTGGTGCTGGTGATGCTTCGAATCTTTTTTTTTCCCCCGGTAATATAAACTCGAGAGCGTGAACCAAGTCATTCGATTACATGTTGTGTTTGAGCAACATCATCCACGCTGTGAGCTTACTGGACCCTGGCCCAGCCGTGCCCAGCGACTGTGGACACTGAACAAAGCCAGAGCTGGTGCTCACGTGAAGACAAGGGCAGAGGAGAATTCGGAGCTCTAGGGGATACAGTAAGAAGGGTAGTGCAGGCTTAACTGCTGGCCCGGTGCTTCCAGCTCAGCCGAGGGGCCGCAGGGCAGCAGGCTGCATTCCCCGAGGATAGGCCTCATCTTGTCCCCCGCCCCGACGGCCCCGCGCACTGCAGGAAGGGGGCGGCGACGCTAACCACCGCGAGCAGCCAAAGGATGGCGGCGGCTGAGAGCGGCCAAGGCCAAGAAAGCGCACAGCTGCGGCTTTTCTTAGCCGCCGCGCAAGGGCCCCCAGGGTCGCGCGGATCTACCACGGGGAGACTGGAGGCGTCTGAGGCCGCCTTCAGAAGAACAAAGGTTCCTCGCGAGGCCGGGGGTGGCAGATTGTCGAGAGAACATACAGGAGGAGTGGAATGGGGCTTGGGGGATATAGGGGCGTCCCAGGCGCGCCCCCAGGTGCCGGGCTCCTCACCGCCTCCTACGCGCCGCCACTGCCGCTACCGCCGCCATCTTGTGCCGGGTTTGCTCCTTGACCCCGAACCTCCCGCCCCACAGCGCGCGCTCAGCCACGTATACTAGTTCCCGCCCCTTCCGGCCTTCTGATTGGCTCACCCTGAGCGCTGCCGGGCGGCTGTGTCATTGGTGGAGCGCGTATCGCAGGGGGTGGGGCTTCAGGCCAGGGACTGGAACGTCCAGAGCCGGGCGCTGTCCGACTTTGCACGCTCTCAGCTTGACAGAAGTATTGGACTGGTTTTCTCAACTCGGCAAATTTTATTTAGAAAAAAAAAGATGGGAGAGAAAAAAGTGACAGCGCTCTTTAGGCCAAGGACCTAGAAGAGAAACCTCCACACTTCCGTAGAACATGAGTCCCTTCCCTCTCTCAATGCTCAACCTTACTGGGCTTCCAGAGCAAGAAAAGGCTACGTCCCCTGTCGAAGGAGAGTGGACGGTGAAGGTGCCTGGAAACGGCCAGAGAAAAGGCCCAGGCGGTCGATGTTGCGGTGGAGGACACTGTGCAGCACAGCCAGATGGGGTCCACCCTCACCTCCACCCTCCCTGGAGAAGTCCCGAATGAAGCGACCCCGCTCTGACTGGAAGATGAACTTCTGGGGCAAGGGCCCATGCTCCCGGAGAAAGCCCCAGACACTGAGCAGCAGCAGACGCACCTCGAAAGGTGCCAGTTGGCTAAATACCTCGTGCATATTACCCAGGGCCGGAGGCAGGAGGCTTCCCTCAGCCATGACAGCTACTAAGGTGCAGGATGCCTCCAGGTGCCAGGGGGAGTGGGTCGTGTCAGGGTGGCGAGAGGCTTCCCAATGGCCCAAGAGGGCGGCCAGCAGCCCCCGAAGTAGCACGGAACAGTAACACAGGGCTGGGGGAGCAGCTGCCACCAGCTTTAACAGCTCAAAGAGCAAGGGCTGTTCCCGGAAGCGACGGCCAATGCGGAGATCCCGCTCCACGGTGGCCCGGGCATGTTCCTCGGGGGGCCAGGCCAGCTCTGCACCAGCTGCATCAGGACATACACTCTCCACCAAGGTCACTGCCACTGCTTTGGCTGCCTCTGGGCTCAGGATGGGCGCCCCCCAGCATCCCCCACATTCAGTGCCCCCTGGGGCACTGCAGCAATGAACCAGGAGGCTGAGGAGGCTCTGGGTGTTATAGATCACTTCCTGCTGATTTCGTGACTGGACAAACTTGGGTGGCTTCAAGCCACGGCCGATGACTCCAGCATGGAAAACTGACCAAATCCCTCCAGGGCCTGGCACAGCTGCCGTGTGCCTCCGGTTAGTGTCCAACAGGGAGGCAGAAGCCAAAGAAGCTGAAACAACTGAGAGAGTCTCATTGTCCCCATCTACTGCCCCTCCAAATAGTTCTGTGTTGCCTCGATGTAAGGCTCCCTCAACCAGCAGCTGCAGAACAGCCTTGAGCCCAGCTGGGGACGTCTGAGACAGGCGGGTGAGAAGCTGAGAGGCTGCGGCCACACCTGGAGGCCCATGCAGCCTCAGAGAGGCGAAGAAGTGGTGCACCCCAGCCCTCACCAGTCCCAGGAGCTGGGAGGGGGACAAGGCTTCAGGAGGAAATGGACAAATGGCCAGGAGGGAGGCAGCAGCTTCAGCTACTTCCTCCTCAGGATGTAGTAAGAGAGGTGCCAGGTCAGACAGATGAGCTGAGGCAGATTCCCCAAAGTGGGCCCCTAGGGCTGCAGGGCCCTCGCCACCCTGCTGTTCCCACCCTACTAACAGTGCCAAGTTACGCAGGAATCGGGCCGTGAAGGGAGGCTGTAATGTCCCCGCATGCACCCGAGCCAGGCAGCTTCGGAAAGCCAGAGGCAGGAGGCCAGAGAGACTGACCACTAGCCCTGCATATAACTGGGTGGCCAAACTCAACTCTTCAGGGCTTCGGGCTCGGCTCAGCAGATGGCTCAAGGCCTCAGGTCCACAACTGGGACGGGTATAGACAGACAGCAGGCCCAAGAGCTGGTGCTGCCAGAGGAAGCGCTTCCGTTCCAGTCTTAATGTCTCTCCACACAGCTCTCCAACATGGTTTTTTAGTGCATCTAAGAAGGGCACCGGGCGGGGAGGAGGAGGCGGGCCCAGCACCCCTTCACCAGGAGACCCTCCCCGGTGATGAACCAGTTTCTGCAGGTGCAGCAGTAGCAGCTGGATTAGTCGGTCACAGGCCTCACGCACGGTGTCTGGCACAGCCAGGCCCTGGGTAGTAATGACTGAAGCAGGCATAGCTGTGTCCACCAGGAACTGCAGCAAGCGGTAGGCACCTGCCCCAGAGGCCTGGCTCACCAGGTGCACAGCCAGGTTCAACATGTTGTCCAGCTCCTCTCGGGGGAATCCTTGTAGGTGTTGCTGCAGCTGGCTCAACACAGCTGGGGGCTTGAGGCAGTCCACAAGCTCTCCGGAGACTGTGCCCAGCAAAGCTGGTGACATGACTGCCAGCTGCAGTAGGAAGGGAACCGTGGCCTGAAGGGAGGGGTCCCCACTGCGGCCTCCAGTTCCCCCTGCCAGGCTATCATGGAACATTCGCAGGAGCTCCCGTCGGATGCTATCTCCGTGGCGGGAGGCCAGGTGCCCTAGGATGCCTACAACTGAGGCAATCTTGGGCACCCGTTTCTCCGCAGGAATGGCAGGAGATCCAGGGAAGGGGTCTGTAGAGGGGGTCTGAGAAGAGCTTCCACCACTACTGCCAGCTCCACCACCAGCCCCACCATGGACACAAAAGTCCTTAAGGCCACAGGAGAGAACTCGGGAAATGATGGTGCCAGGAAAAGAGGAGCCAATATGTGCCACAACCCAGTCAAAGTGTGGAGAATGCTGAACAGAGGTATCCAGCAAGGCATCCACACATGCATCTGGGCAGCTACCAATGAGAGCCGAGAGGCACTGCACATAGATGTCCATTAATGTACGCGTGGCCCTACAACCCATCCACAGCTGGAGCAGTTCATTGAGAGAGCCAGTAGCGTGGGGAACACGCTGGTGTTGGCCTGAGTACGTGCTGCTGAGTTGCCCCATGAGGTCAATGGACCATGCACTAATCACAGGTGCCCAGGCCTTTGGGTTGGCCCGAATAAACTCAGACAGCACCTGCTGCACTTCCTGAACCACATCCTCTAGACCAGGTCCCCCAGCAGGGACATGGGAGGGTGGAGGTGGACGGAGGTGAGGTGGACCAGCCACAGGGCTTTCATCCAGGGCAGCCAGGTGGGCCCGGACACTCTCATCAAAGACACCTCTCAAGTGGTCAAGCACAGCAGCCCGAGCAGGTGGCAAAGAGCGGAGCAGGAGAAGACCACAGCGAGCATGTTCCCGGGCTGAGAGTTGGTGGCCCAGAATAGGGTCTACGCCAGTCAGAAAAGCCTTGATTTCCTGAGATAGCTCCTGAGCACTAAAAGGAAGCAAAAGAAAGACTTAGAGTGTTGTGAGAGGTTAGGCAACTTAGCTTTCCTGTATGAGCTTTGTCTTTTATATAAAATAGGGATAATAGGGCATGGTGGTTCATGCCTGTAATCCCAGCACTTTGGGAGGCCAAAGCGGGTGGATCATGAGGTCAGGAGTTCAAGCCCAGCCTCGCCAAGATGGTGAAACCCCATCTCTACTAAAAATACAAAAATTAGCCAGGCATGGTGGCACGTGCCTGTAATCTCAGCTACACAGGAGGCTGAGGCAGAGCTTGCAGTGAGCTGAGATCATGCCACTGCACTCCAGCCTGGGCAACAGAGCAAGACTCTGTCTCAAAAAAAAAAGAAAAGAAAGAAAGAAAATAGGGATAATAATACTTCCCTCATAAGAGAATGTTTACTTGTTTTTCTTTGTTTTGTTTTTTTGAGATAGAGTCTTGCTTCGTCACTCAGGCTGGAGTGCAATGGTGCCATCTTGGCTCACTGCAAACTCCGCCTCCTGGATTCAAGCAATTCTCCTGCCTCAGCCACTAGAGTAGCTGGGAGTACAGGCGTGTGCCACCATGCCCAGCTGATTTTTGTATTTTTAGTAGAAACGGGGTTTTACCATGTTACCCAGGCTGGTCTCGAACTCCTGACCTCAAGTGATCTACCCACCTCAGCCTCCCAAAGTGCTAGGATTTCAGGAATAAGCCACTGAGCCCGGCCTGTTTGTGAGACAGGGTCTCACTCTGTCACCCAGGCTGGAGTGCAGTGCCAAGATCACAACTCACTGCAGTCTCGAACTCCCAGACTCAAAAGCATCCTCCCATCTCAGCCTCCTGAGTAGCTGGGACTTCAAGCACTTACCACGACAGCCAGCTAATTTTTTTACTTTTTTGTAGAAATGAGGTCTGGCAGGCTGGGCGCAATGGCTCATACCTG
Organism: Cheracebus regulus; assembly: GCA_963574635.1. NCBI lineage: Eukaryota > Metazoa > Chordata > Mammalia > Primates > Pitheciidae > Cheracebus > Cheracebus regulus. Next base: position 19,927 of record CAUYQU010088192.1, read on the forward strand.
TAAACCCAGCACGTTGGGAGGCCAAGGCAGGCGGATCACGAGGTCAGAAGCTTGAGACCAGCCTGGCCAAGACGGTGAAACCCCGTCTCAACTAAAAATACAAAAATTAACCAGGTGTGGTGGTGGGCGCCTGTAATCCCAGCTACTTGGGAGGCTGAGGCAGGATAATTGCTTGAACCCAGGAGGTAGAGGTGGCAGTGAGCTAAGATGGCATCACTGCACTCCAGCCTGGGAAACAGAGCAAGACTCTGTCTCAGGAGAAAAAAAGAAAAGAAAAGAAATGAGTTCTGGCTTTGTTCCCCAGGCTGGTTTTGTGGTCTCAAGCAGTTTGCCCACCTTAGCCTACCAAAGTGCTGGAATTACAGGTGTGAGGCACCATGCCTGGCTGAGAATGTTTATAAAGCACTTAAGTACTGCAGAAGGATGGTCTGAGTGAAAAAAAACACTTACATACCATACCTGATTCACACTAATCACTCAATAAAAGCTATGTTTCTTTCGATGACAACAGTAATAATATCAGTAATCGATAACTCTTAGAATGTGTCAGGTACTCTTTTAAGTACTTTGCATGTATTATTTAAATCCTGACAAGAGTTGAGTAAGGTAGATACTATTATGATCCCATTTTACAGACAAATCAAGGCTGGCTGCAGTGACTCATGTCTATAATCCCAGTACTTTGGGAGGCTAAGGCTGGTGGATCGCTTGAGCCCAGGAGTTCAACCCCAGTCTGAGAAACATAGTGAAACCCCATCTCTACAAAAAAAAATTAGTCAGGCATGGTGGCATGTGCCTGTGATCCCAGCTACTGGGGAGGCTGAGGCAGGAGAATCACTGGAGCCCTGGAGGCAGAGGTTGCAGTGAGCCAAGATCACACCATTGCACTCCAGCCTGTGTGTGCCATCACAAAAACAAACAAACGAAATCAAGGTTAAGCAATCAGACTATATGCTCCAAGAGTGTAGGAACCATTTCTGTGCTCTTCAACACTGAATCCACTTCTATTGAGGCACGTAGTATATGGGAGGTAGTCAATAAATATTTGTTGAATTGACTATATTTGTGTTTCCATAATATCTACTTTAAAACACCTTTCCAGGCTGGCTGCAGTGGCTCACGCCTGTAATCCTAGCACTTTGGGAGGCTACAGAGGGTGGATCACTTGAGGTCAGGAGTTCGAAACCAGCCTGGCCAACATGGTGAAAACCTGTCTCTACTAAAAAATACAAAAAAAAAATTAGCCAGACATGATGTAATCCAAGCTACTTGGGAGGCTGAGGCACGAGAATTGCTTGAACCCAGGAGGAGGAGGTTGCAGTGAGCTGAGATCGCACCACTGCACTCCAGCCTCGGCAATAGGGTGACCGACTCAAAAATAAAAAGACACCTTCCCAGCTTTATCACGTTCCACCACTCCCCCCACCCCCCTGCTGTCCCCCCGCCCCCTGCTTTTCCACAACAAAAGCACCTTAGAATCTGCTCTTAATGGAAAAAAAAAAAATGTAAGCCCCTTATTAAGGGCTCTCCCTCCTAACATCTGCTTCTTTCCAGCTTCTCCAAAATCTTACCTACCACCACATCAACAACCACCACCTACCCAGCACCCTCAAAGTGCCTGGACATCAGGTGTTCCAGGGCACAGACTAATAATGCTTTTCCACCCTCTCCCTCCTGAAACATATGGGTTCACTCTTAGAGGTTCAGAAGCCAGTATTATGAGAGGAGGCAAATCCCTTTCTCTTATCGTCTTTTCTGTCAAAGAAGGCAGCATCCTCTAGGTGCTGATAGGGCTCTGACGGTGCCATTCCTCTGCTTCCTCCAAAAAACACCCTAAGGGAGTAACTCAACCGGACTGCATTCAGTGGGTAGTTCTAGGCCTGGGGTCTAAGGGAATCTCTATGAAGTCAGGACCCTGGGTTTCCAAGGGTCAAAAATGGGCAGAGCAGCCGGGTTCCCAAGAGTTCTGATATCCCCGACTCTTGGGAGAGGAAGGCCGGGGTCGAGGGTAGCTAGGCACTGGAGTCTAGCGAGAAGCAGTCCCGAGGTCTTGGGAGGGCGTGCACTGGAGCCCTGAGATTTGGGGAGGCAGTCCCGGAGTTCTGCGAGGACCCTATCAGGAATCTGAGAACCTTGACGTGAGTTCTCGAGGTGGGATCCGAGTTTCTACCGAGAAGGCTAGGGAAGGGCACGGGGCCGCGCGGTGGGGGTAAGGTGCCAAGGGCTCTAACTACCTGAGAGGCGCGGGACCGTGGGTGGCCGGGGCAGGCCCAGGAGGTCCTGGGGCCCCGGGAGGGTCGCACAACGCGGACATCCCGGAGCCCGAGCCGAGCCCGAGGCGGGAGCTGCGGAGCGCAGGCGGCGCATGCGCGCTGACAGGAAACGCGAAAGGAACTGGATACTAGGCCTCTCAGGAAAATTAATCCGGCGATGTCCTCTACCCTCTTACATTGGTTCCGCACCCTATCGGAGTCCCAGGGCAGAATCCCGAGACGATGATAGCGGGAAGCGGATCCGCCCTATATGCAACCACTTTATTCAAAAACCCGTTGACATACAGACTAGGGCGGGCGCAGTGGCTCACGTCTGTAATCCCAGCACTTTGGGAGCCCGAGGCGAGTGGATTACCTGAGGTCAGCAGTTCAAGACCAGCCCCGGCGTGGTGGTTTACGCCTGTAATCCCAACAGCTTGGGAGGCTAAGGCAGGAGAATCGCTTGAACCCGGGAGGCGGACGTTGCAGTGAACCGAGATTGCGCCACTGCACTCCAGCCTGGGCAACAGCGAGACTCCGTCTCAAAAGAAAAAAGAAATTAGCCGGGCGTGGTGGCAGGCGCCTGTAATCCCAGCTACTCCGGAAATTTCAGAGTTCAATTATTTACAGTGTTTCTACCACCTATTACCAAGCATCATTCTTGGACAATAAATGTGAGGCAATTTCTACTCCTAGCTCTGCCTCAAACTTGGACCCAACACTTTCCTTCTCTCGGCCTCAGATCTATGAAAGGAAGCTTTTGAACCAGATGAATTCTTCCAGCTATGAGACTAGCATGTATTTCTTGACCTTAGAGATTGCATAATCTAAGGATGTTCGTTTTGGAGTTGGACAGATCTGGATTCCTATCTGCCATATTTTTTCTTTTCTTTTCTTTTCTTTTTTTAAGATAGGGCTTCACAATATTGATCAGGCTGGTCCCAAACTCCTGACCTCGGGTGATCCGCCTGCCTCAGCCTCCCAAAGAGCTGGGATTACAGGCATGAGCCACTGCGCCCAGCCCTATCTGCCATTTATTAGTAAAACAACCCCAAGCAAGTGACCCAGCTGTTTGGAGCCTGTTTCCTTGTCTGTAAAACGAGCATGACACCTCCATCTCACAGACTTTGTGAAGGTCACTTGAGATAATTTACGTAGAGCTTAATGTAAATGCTAGATACAGAAGCTCCTCTTTGAATGACAACAGTGACAAGAGACAGTTTGAAGGACTCTGGAATTAGACTGCCTGGACCCAAATTCCTTCTATAATTTTCTATCCAGTTACCATGGACAAGTTTTTATGTACCTTGATTTTGCCTCTCTAAAATGGGGATAGTGGCCAGGAGCAGGGGCTCACGCCTGTAATCCCAGCACTTTGAGAGGCTGAGGCAGGTGGATCACTTGAGGTTGGGAGTTCAAGAACAGCTTGGCCAACATGGTGAAAACCCATCTCTACTAAAAATACAAAAAAATTACCTAGGCATGGTGGCGGTATCTGTAATCCCAGCTACTCGGGAGGCTGAGGCAGGAGAATCGCTTGAATCCGGGAGGCAAAGGTTGCAGTGAGCTGAGATCGCACCACTGCACTCCAGGCTGGGCAACAGAGCGAAACCCCTACCAAAAAAAAGAAAAGAAAAAAAGAAAGAAAATAAATTGTAAGATTGGAAAAGCTGACGAATGAGGGTTGGAGCTGGGCAATGAGTAATATTTTGTCTACTTTTGTATATGTTTGAGATGTTTCCATAATAAAAAGCAAAATATAACTAAAATAAACAACTTTATTTTATTTTATTTTGAGACAGAGTCTCACTCTGTTGCCAAGGCTGGAGTGCAGTAGCACAATCTCAGCTTACTGCAATCTCTACCTCCCGGGTTCAAGAATTCTCCTGCCTCAGCCTCCTAAGTAGCTGGAATTACAGGCGAGTGCCACCACGCCTGGCTAATTTTTGTATTTTTAGTAGAGATGACCATGTTGGCTAGGCTGGTCTTGAACTCCTGACCTCAGATGATTCACCCATCTAGGACTCCAAAATTTCTGGGATTACAGGCATGAGCCACCGTATCCCACGTAAAACAACTTTAATACTTCTCATTATACCTAGAATAAAATTTGTATTCCCTACTGGCCCTATGTTTTATGGCTCTTGTATTCCTCTCCAACTTCATCTCTTGTCAGCTGCCCCTTTCTCACTCCACTCAGAGCTACACTCAACCTCTAACAGTTCCTAGAACACAGTAAGCTCCTTTTCTCCGTCTCTCTCACAGAGAGAACAAAACTGTGAATGATTGAGTATACCAAGCTGTTGAATATGTCTTTCCTTCTCTTTCTCATCTCCTCCTCTCTTTTCCTTACTGTATCTGAACACAGTTCAATTTCCTTTTTTTTTTTTTTTTTTGAGACAGAGTCTCGGCTCACTGCAACCTCCGCCTCCCAGGTTCAAGTAATTCTTCTGACTCAGCCTCCCAATTAGTTGTGACTAGAGGCATGTGCCACCACACCCAGCTAGTTTTAGTATTTTTAGTACAGACAAGGTTTCATCATGTTGGCCAGGCTGGTCTCAAACTCCTGACCTCAAATGATCTGCCCACCTCAGCCTCCCAAAGTGTTGGGATTACAGGTGCGAGCCATCATGCCCGTAATTTCATGCCAGTTCAATTTCAAGAGAAAACTTTTCCTGTGTTTAAAATGACATTGGCAGGGCATGGTGGCTCATGCCTGTAATCCTAACACTTTGGGAGGCCGAGGCGGGTGTATCACTTGAGCTCAGGAGTTGGAGGCCAGCCTAGGCAAAATGGCAAAACCCTGTTTCTACAAAAAATAAAAAACTTTGCTGGTCATGATGGCATGCACCTGTAGTCCCAGCTCCCTGGGAGGCTTAGGTGGGAGGATCATCTGAGCCCAAGAGGTTCACACTGCAATAAACAGTGGTCACACCACTGCACTCCAGCCTGGATGGCAGAAAGAGACCATGCCTCAAGAAAACAAATGAGGCCAGTCGTGGTGGCTCATGCCAATAATCTCAGCACTTTGGGAGGCTGAGGTGGGTGGATTGCCTAAGATCAGGAGTTTGAGACCAGCCTGGCCAACATGGTGAAACCCCATCTCTACTAAAAACACAGAAATCAGCCAAGTGTGGTGGCATGCACCTGTAATCCCAGCTACTTGGGAGGCTGAGGAGAATCACTTGAACCTGGGAAGCAGAGGTTGCAGTGAGCCAAGATCGCACCATTGCACTCCAGCCTGGGCTACAGAGCAAGAGTCCGTCTCAAAAAAAAAAAAAAAAAGAAAAGAAAAGAAACAAACAAAATCACTGGACAGACTGGGTTTGGTGACTCACACCTGTGATCACAGCACTTTGGGAGGCTGAGGCAGGCAGATCATGAGGTCAGAAGATCGAGATCATCCTGGCTAATACGGTGAA
>CAUYQU010088194.1:0-39454 GCA_963574635.1 Cheracebus regulus
CAAATCCACAAAACATACATTTTTCTCAGTATCACATTACACCTATTTTAAAAGTGACCACATAATTGGAAATAAATCACTCCTCAGCAATTGCATAGCATTTCACAGGTTTAAATAAGATATTCATTGGCTGCTTATTTGTTATTTTCATCCCCTATTCCTTCCTGTCTCCATTGTTAAGCACAATTATTGGCATAAAAGAGGTTTTTAATACCCATTTTTAGACTGCATTCTAGTCTGGGCAATAAAACAAGAATCTCATTCTCTCTCCTTCTTTCTTGTCCTCTTTCTTTCTCTCTTTCATTCTTTTTTTCTTTCTTTTGCGGTTTCTTTCTTTCTCCTTTCTTTTTCTAAAAAAAAGAAAAAAGAAAAAAAAAAAGTATTTGCATTGATGATGATCAAAACAGCCACCAAGAAGTGATCAACCCGGGGCCTAAGAGGACCGCAGACCTTCTGAGTTCCAGCCAGCCCTTCCATCTTGAAAGGCAGCAGCCCCAGAAGTGGGTAGCAGGTAGGGTCTGCTTAAAGCTATCCGGCATCTCCATGGCAACAGGCAGTAGCTGTCCCATGGGCTATGGGGAGGGGACCCTCTGCCCCATTCCACAGACTGATTCCACAGGTCCCACAGCCCTGCCGAGGAGTCAGCAAAAGCTTTTTGCAGTTTCCACATGGAGAAGATCTGGAGGTGGAAGAGAGTGGGTGTAGATCTCAAGGCAAGTGAAACTTGGAAGTAAAGTCTGACTGAGCCCAGTGCTTTGCATAAGAGAAAAGTAATAAATGTTTCATGAATGAACGAATGAATAAGTGAATGAATGAAAAGTCTTGTCTATACTCAGAGATTTATAAGCTCCGTCTCAAGCATTAAGAGAGGGGCTTATTCCCTGGTGAATTTCACTCATGGCTTCCCTGTGTTCATGCTCTTTGCTGCAGCTTTCTGGTTCCACACTCCCTGACTCTGGGTTCAGGAATATGACTCGCTTTGGCCCCTGGGGTATGTCAGCTCATCTGATGCTAGCAGCAGAGCTTGAAAAGGCTGTGGGTATTCCCACTTGTCCTCCTGCATGACTGGGATACTACAGCTCTCTCTGGGACCACTGCCACCACCACGGGAACGTGTCACATGGTGAGGAATGTGGTGGTAAGTGGAAGAGAGCCACGTGGCCCCAGCGAAGACCATGCTAGACCACCAGCCCCCAGCGCAACCACCAGGTGACCACAGACACATGAATGGGACCAACCAAGATCAGCACAACTGCCCAGCCTCCCCATCAACTCATGAGAAATCATATTGACAATAAAAGGTTATTGGGGCTTTTTCATGTTTGAAAAAAGATTTCTGTTTTAAAAATAAATGTTACTGCATTTATTTGAGGTTTACAATATGATGTTATGGGATACATACAAATAGTATGATGGTTTAAAAATTATTGTTTGAATGGACATAAAGATGGAAATAATAGGCACTGGGGACGTCAAAAGAGGGAAGGGTGGGATGAAAATGAGGGTTGAAACTTAACAGGTAGAATGTTCACGATTTGGGTGAGGGGTTCACTAGAAGCCCAAACCTCTCCATTACACAATATGTCCATGTAACAAACTTGCACAGGTACCCCCTGAATCCATAATAAAAAAATATTCTTAAAAAGACTATTTGTTTGAAGCCACTAAGTTTTGGGGTTGTTTGTTACACAGCAATAGCTACCTGATACAAGATGCCTGCTTTGCAATTCTCCAAAAAGCTCAGAGGGGCCTGCTCCTTTCTTCCCTCCAAGTTTGCTGCCTCTGTGAGAGTTCTGATGAAATGCTTCAGTGGGGCTGCTGCTTCTCTGAAGACTCTGGTAAAAGATCGTTGCCGAGTGAGGGGAACAGAGAAATCTGCCTTCAGCTAAATGAGCAAAGACATCACCGAATACCACCACTCCCTTGGCAAATATATTTTAATAGCCCCCGTAGCTGAGAAAGATGCAAAGAAATTCTGAAGAAACAATAGGCTTTATTCTCGTTCCTGCTTTAGAAGATAAGTTTTGCCTGAATCATTGCTAATCTGTCTCCCCACAACCATTTACCTGCAGCCAGATTCTCTGCCAGGATTAGAGGACGTCGACTGGTCTAAAACTAATGACTTAAAAGGTGTTTGGGCCTTACCCTTCTTAGGGATCTCTTTTTCAGGGGATGGCGTAAAGTCCCAAGATACACCAGAATCAGCACTGCTAGGGACTGGCAGGATCCAAAATGTGACTTTCAATCTGTTCCCAGTGGAGGAGAAACGAAGTGGTCTGTACTCTACTCCAAGTGTGGTCCAGGGAACAGCAGCATGGGGAGGAATTATCTGGAAGTTTGTCACAAACACCAAATCCCAGGCCCCATCCCTAACCTCCTGTATCAGAACCTGTGCTTGAACAGGATGCCAGGTGATATAATGTACATTTTGTGCAGGTAGCGCTGCTCTACAGCACCCGTCTCTGCTCATGGAAGTTCATCTAAGTTACAGGGGTTTTAAACCGGAACATCACCTTCATTCTCGGTATTTTAAAGGACACCCTTCCGGCTGGGCGAGGTGGCTCACACCTGTAATCTCAGCACTTTGGGAGGCCCAGGCAGGTGGATCACCTAAAGTCAGGAGTTCAAGACCAGCTTGACCAACATGGAGAAACCCCGTCTCTACTAAAAATATAAAATTAGTCGAGTGTGGTAGTGGACGCCTGTAACCCCAGCTACTCAGGAGGCTGAGGCAGGAGATTCGCTTGAACTCAGGAGGTGGAGGTTGCAGTGAGCCAAGATTGCACCATTGCACTCCAGCCTGGGCGAAAAGAGCGAAACTGTCTCAAAAACATAAATGAATGAAGAAAGAAAAAGAAAGAAAGGAAGGGAGGAAGGAAGGAAGGAAGGAAAGAGGAAAGGGAAGGAAGAAGGGAGGGAGGGAGGGAGGGAAGGCAGCACACACAGGCATGCACACACTTCCATGAACCAGGCTTGTCAAAGCCCCTCTCTCGTGAGCCCTACTTGAAAGATTTTGTCTTCTGAAGCACAGCGCTTTGTACCTTAAAGGGCCTCTCAAACGTCCCACTGAGACCCAGGGTTTCATTCACGAGAAGTACTTAGTCTTGCTAGGAGATTAAAGGTATCAAATGATTCCTTTCTGATCCCGACAGGATAGCTGCTTGCCTAAAATACAAGAGCCTCATTGGAAGTAATCTCCATGGAAATCATTAACCTAGTTTATTAACAAGGAAAAAAATCCTAAGGAGATTTTAAACTTCTAAAATATCTTTGCAAGCTAGTGGAGATGAAAACAAAGCATTTATAAGGCAAAAGAGTCCCTATCGCAGAAGTGCAATTCAAAGCAAAACACTCTGAATTTTAGCAATTCTATTTTAGGCTCTTAATAAGCCCTGGAAATCCTGTTAATTGAAATTACTGACCACACACCAACACCTTCCCTGAAATAATTCACACCTTAATCATCTCACGAAATATTTTTTTCAAGAAAAAAAACATGTATATGAGGTTACTTATGTGCCACTAACACATGGTTTTCTTGAACTCTCTGAACTATGGGATGAAAAGACAATTGAAAAACAGACCAAGGCTGTGTTTCCAAACGATTTTTCGTCCCCTGTTCATGATAACCTTTTCAAGAGAGAGCTGGCGAGCTGAAGGAGACTATAATTACATAGCTACTGGCTCTGGAAAGACAAGATTGTTCAGTGACACTGAGAAGGCACGGGTTCAGAATGCTTTAGGCAGCATGCAAATGTATTCTGATTTTTCTCAACTCCCTTCAGAAGGGGGAAAAAGAGTCTTGTTGGAAGTATGTTCTTGAGGTGGAGCTGGTAACAGATTAACTAGAAAAATGAAATGACTGGAAAGGGTGGCCCTAACTGGTCAGTTTTCTGTCTCTTTCCAAGCTGGGATGAAGCAAGCTTTTAAGGACCAGCCCCCTAATTTCAGAATATGGTGGTCAAATAGATCCTCTCCAGACATTTGGAATCAGTCACTGGAGTAACCAGCTAGTGCCTGGATCACATGCATCACCCTTTTGGCTGCCTCCACCTTCTGATTCTCCTTCAGAAACTTTCCTCCATCTCTCATAGTCTGGGGGGACTGGGAGAAGCTGACCTCAGTTCTGAGGCCAAAGGGAACCACCTGACCCAGGCCTGGCCAATCAGCTCATCTCCTCCCTTCCCAGTCCCCAGTGATTGGTTCAGGGCTGGGCGTGTGACCTAAGTCAGTCCACTTAGAACTTTTCCTGGAACTATTAGAAAAGAGGTCCTCTCTTTCCACTGGAAGGGGGTAGGACTGGAGCTGCTGGAGCCTCCCAAGAAGAGCCTGCCTGGGAATGAAGGCAGCAGAGTGGAAGGCAGAGCTGAGGGAAGGAAAAGTGACTTTCTTCATAAGCCCTGGATCCAGCCATACCTGAAACTTCCAGACTTCTAAAATCTGAGAATTAACAAATTCCCCTCTTATATTTGTTTAATCAGTTTTGAGTTGAGTTTCTGCTGCTTACAGGCAAAGCTCTCTACCTCGTTCTATTCAAAACCCCTCAGGATTTTCACAGCAATATCAAAAACAGCATATTCCTGTGCCAAAACAAACAAAAAACACCTCTCAAGAGAACATCTAGTCTATCCCCTTGTATTTGAGTATGCAAGTAGTCTAAACTTTAAAAAATTTTGTATTCTCAGCATCCCAAGGGACTGAGACTGCAACCTCCATCCAAAACCAATTTGAGAAAACACTAGGAGATGAAATTCTGAGCTTAAAGATGCAACATACGTCTGTAGGTGGATTGGGAAATATTCTTCTGACTGACAAAAAAAAAAAAATCCACCAACAAAACCAAAATCCTAATATTAGATTTCATGTGCTACCAAGTAAACTTTTTCTCATATAGAACAAATTGTTTCTATAGAAATGAATGCTTTTCTAGCAACCCAATCTCTATTAGCATTGCTATGGAAACAGATTGAGAAAAATGGGGAAATGTAGAAAAAGGTAAATGACTGCTCAGTTTCTTTTCTTTTCTTTTCTTTTTTTCCTGGAAACCTACAGAGGGCAAAGGCCTTTTAACTTCTGAGTACCTTAATATTGGGGCCAACTCCAGGAACACTTAAGAATATAATTTTAACTGTTCAATGCTGATTCCCCGGCAAGGGTTCCATCAAGTCATTAAAATTGAATTTAGAATATGACACGTTTTACTAAGAACCACCCTCCAAAGTTTGTTTTTAAGGACCAAGGGTAGGCAGGACTGTGGAATAAGAAGCTACAAAGCTATGAACGTAAATGTATAATAATAGGTGCTAATGACCACACGTGTGCTACAGACATCGTCTTTTGGAGAGCAATCCTTCCTTTGGAGAAACTAAGCACACTTGCTTTACGAAAGCTTCCTTGTACGCAGTGAAATCAGCACTTCCCGGCTCTTGTGGCGCAGATGAGGAATACACTGGTAAATGTTTTCTGTTCTTTACCAAAGAGTGGAAGGGAGTTCGAAGCCAAGCTAGGCATTAGACAGTCCCTTCACCATTACCGTTTCTGAAGTCGTCGGTTTACAAGCAGGGTATGTCATCTGTCTGATAAAGGAAGAGAATTATCTCAACTCTCACCAGCTGTAAAGCCAGTAGGATGGTGTGGAGACACATTAAAAGCCAGAAAGCCACAATCACCAAATTAGAACCTCATGACCTTGGGATAGCGATTTCATTGCTCTGAGCCAATTAAGTGACTCTCGTCTGTAAAATGGGATTAACAAAATGTGTGAAACAGAAATCTCAGCTAGTACAGAGTGGAGTTGTCAACCTACTTCGTACAAACCTCACCTGTCTTCAGGAGCCAGACAGATAACATAAACGAGTGAAACCGGGAGTTTTTGGAAAACAATAGAGAATAATGAGGTCTGTGGCAAACCCAGAAAGCAGTATGCTCGTATACAGTTCAAAACAAGTTTAACACCTTGCCTGCAGGTAAGATGCAGCTTGGTGCCTGCCAGCTGAAACCTCCACATCTGCATCCACCGTGTAATACGGGAATTGTGACAGATGTGACACCACTGATGAAATAGAGCCTATCCCCATGGAAACTTGACTGCTGGCAGGTGGGAAGAGATGTGGGGCCACTGGGAATGCCTTCAGGTGAGAAGAGAAGGGTCCACCCTTTGAAGGTCCACCTCCTCACCTCCTCACCTCCTCCTCTGCCTCCACCCTGATCCAAGCCATGGTCACCTCTCACCTGGGAGAGCCAGAAGCTTCCTCGCTGGACTCCCTGCATCTGCTTCCACCCCCACGACCAGTCCTCAATGCACAGCAGAAGGAATCCTTTAGAACAAAAGTCAGATTGCCTCCCCTCCTCTGCCCCTGACCCTCCAAGGGCTCCCCACGTTCTTCAGAATAAAAACTGTAGCTCTGATGGTGATGCTATGTGACCATATCATCTCCCACTCTCTGCCAGCCACAGTGGCCCCCTCGCTGTTCTTCAGACACTTGGCATCCTCCCGCCTCAGGGCCTTTGCACCTGCTGCTCCCTGTGCTTAGGACATTTTTCCTCTGGGCATCCGCACAGCTGGCTCCCCAGCCCCTGGGCTTTCACTCTACTGTTATTGCTTCTTAGCAAAGCCTTCCTTTGGCCATTCTATAAGAAGTGAAGACACCCCAACCCCAGAAATCAGCCCCTTCCCTGCTTCAGTTTTCTTTAACCTCCTGTCACCAGCTAGCCTGTTTGTCTCCCTCATCCTCTGGAGATAAACTCAGTGAGAGCAGGGATTTTTGTCTGCGTTGATCACTGAACTCCCAATGCCCAGAAGAGCACCTGGCACAAGGAGGCTGTCAGCCCCCTTTGCTGAAACACCATGAATGAAGTGGGAGAGCGGAGGAGCAGGAGCAAGGTGCCACAGCCCACGCTGGTGTGACCTCCCCAGGGCCGAGGGGAGAAGATGTTTCTGCATCAGGGCCACTCTTTCAGCAAGTATGAGCACCCACACAGGCCAGGAGAGAGGTGCTGGAGACAGGACGCTGTGATGGACAGGTGAGATACCCCCCTGCTTCCCGGACAGCTGACAGCCTCATGGGCCACACAGGCAACACATGAGTCAACAGAATTGCAGCCAGTGAAATATGCTATAAAGAAAAAATAACATTAGGTGAGGAGTCGGGGAGTGGGAAAGGAGGCTTCATGCTGAGGTGGGTGGTCCAGGGTGGCTTCCCCAGAAGCAGCCTGATGGAGTGGGGTACCCAGAGGGAAGGGGCACAGAGCGCACGCACCTGCCTGAGCCTGCCCCGCTCTCCTTCCTGACCCTCTCAACTGATGGAGCCCCACCTGCGCCTGTTTGTCCTTCCCCTTTTAGAACTGATGGCGCCTCCCGCCATAGGTGAGCGGCCTGGCCAGAGGACTGTCTCCCAGCTCCCTCCGTCTCCCTCTTCCGGTTGGTCAAGGGGCTCCCCACAGAGAGTGCCAATATCTCCTTCCTTCTGGGTTGTGTGATCTGGCCTTATTCCCTCTTAGTTTGGTATAAGCCCACCTTGTATGTGGAAAGGCAAGGCACCTGGCCAAAGCATTACATGTCCTGGGCCCCCTTACAGCTAAGCTGCAGAGCTCAGTGTTGTGGGGCAGAATGTTCCTTAAAGAGAGATGAGCCAGCTGGAAAGTGGGCTCCTTTTGCCCACTGCCCCTTCTTCCTTTCTGATGCCTGGAATGCAGACACGATGGCTAAAGCTCTAGCAGCCATTTTGGTCCATGAGGCAAACTCAAAGGAGGTGATGTGAAAAAATAGGAAGTCCAGGACCTTAGAGACCAAGGAATGGCCAGACCTGTCTCAAACGGCCTGCCTACTTCTGAACTTACTTTGTGTGATTAAAAAATATATCCTCCCATTTGATACACGCCAGGGCTGTGTTATGACTCATGAGCCCTGGGTACATTTGCCTTCATGGGCTCCTCCCTCTCTATAAAATTATAATCATTACAATTTTAATTATAATAATTTAATTACATATCACATATAATTATATATCATATATAATTATAATTAAAAATTATGTTTTGTGACTATGTTGGTATAAAGACAAATATAGCCTAGGCTGGATTCATTATGATTCATTCATTATTACTATACTCATTTTTTTCTTCTGCTCTTAAAATAATTTTTTTTTTTGAGACAGAGTCTCACTCGGTCACCCAGGCTAGAGTGCAGTGGTACAGTCTCAGCTCACTGCAACCTCCACCTCCCAGGTTCAAGTGATTCTCCTGTCTCAGCCCCACGAGTAGCCGGGACTACAGCCAGCCACCACCACAACCAACTGATTTTTGTATTTTTTTCAATAGAGATGGGGTTTTACTATGTTGGCCAGGCTAGTCTCAAACTCCTGACCTCAGGTGATTCACCCGCCTCAGCCTCCCAAAGTGCTGGGATTACAGGCAGGAGCCACTGCACCCAGCCAAAGAAATTGAAACGGAAACTATTTTGTGGGCCCCTGAAAGTACCACGGGCACTAGGCCCCGTGCCACCAATGCCTCATGAACAGGTGCACCCACTCCACACACTTTACTGTGCTTCACCCTTTACAACGTGATGACGTAGGTCCTTTTATTCTTCTCATTTTTTCAGATCAGGACAGTGAGGCCAGACAGGTTGAGCAACTTGCACATATTTGAATCATGGTCCGTTCAGCTGCAAAGTCTAAGTTTTTAACTTTTTCTTTTTGAGACGGCGTCTGGCTCTGTCACCCAGGCTGGAGTCCATTGGCATGACCTCGGCTCACTGCAACCTCCATCTCCTGGGCTCAAGTGATTCTCCTGCCTCAGCCTCCCAAGTAGCTGGGACTACCGGTGCCCACCACCACGCCCAGCTGATTTTTGTATTTTTAGTAGAGCTGGGGTTTCACCATGTTGGTCAGGCTGGTCTTGAACTCCTGACCTCAAGTGATCCGCCCACCTCAGCCTCCCAAAGTGCTGGGATTACAGGCATGAGCCACTGTGCCCAGCCTAAATTCTTAACTTTTGATGCTAGGAAAGGAGCTGGTTCTCGATAAAGCTATTATTATGAATGCAAACAGCTCTGACAACTTAAGAAAATACACCTGATAGATGGTAACAAAGTGTCTTGGACACACAGGACTTCTGGTAGCTCCTTTTTATTTTAATCTATAAGATAAACCCATCTATGAGCTCTCTGCAGAAAATGTTTTAAATCCTCATTTTTTTTTAGGACTGGATTTACTCATCCAACTCCACAAAGAAAATAACTCCATTTAGCTTGACAGACTCCACAATGAAACAAATTATTTTTCTGGAAATGATCCTAAAAATAGCAAGGAATGGATCTGCTTACAGATACCAAAGGCAGTAAGACTGAATATGTTAGCTTTAAGGGTGCAAATGTGTTTTGAAACACAGACTCTTCTGTGGTCTCAAGAAGAAAAAATTGATTTTCCAAATATCACAATAAATCATGCAGAGAAACAAGTTTGGAGCAAAAACAGTGTGAACTTTGAGAGGATGGCAGAGAACTGAACTCATCTTCTATGCCTCCCCTGATCAGAGCCAAGAAAAAGGCTTGCCCTACCTTGTAACTACGTTTATTTCCTTTCACGTCCTCTTACCACAAATTTACAGGCAAGGAAATGTTGATGAAACAAAGACCAAAGTATTGCTTATACTCTGCAAAGGCACAGCCACACAGGGGGAGATGAGCAATGGTTGGTTTCTTGAAAATAACTGCATCTTACAGAGCTTTTTTCTCTCGAAGCCATGATCTAAGTAAACAACTTGAGCCTCAAACAATGTTTTTTATTTAATCATTCATCCATTCATCATTTATGAGGTGCTTCCTGGATGCACTGCACATATCAGATACCAAAGAACCACCTATGAGACCCTGCCTCTGGAAAGCAGAGCTTTCTAGATCTAGCATCTAGATGACGGCAGAGACCATATGCAGAGGAATTGAGAGCCTGGCACTGTCCCAGACTACAGATTAGGAATGCTGGGGTCACAGGTCCAAATCCTGCCATCACTACTTACCAGCTGTATTAGTCTGTTCTCACACTGCTAATAGAGACACATGGGAGACTGGATAATTTACAAGACAAAGAGGTTTAATTGACTCACAGTTGAGCATGGCTAGGAGGCCTCAGGAAACTTACAATCAGAAAGGGAAGGAAACACCTCCTTCTCCACATGGCAACAGCAATAAGTGCCAAATAAAAGGGGGAAAAGCCCCTTATAAAACCGTCAGATCTCATGAGAACCCACTCAGTATCACAGAATCATGGAGGTAACCGCCCCCATGATCAATGACCTCCCACCAGGTCCCTCCCATGAAACAGGGGGATTATGGGAACTACAAGTCAAGATGAGATTTGGGTGGGGACACAGCCAAACCATATCACCAGCAGAAAACGTTTGGGCAAGCTGATTAATCCAGGTCTCAGTTTCTTCATCTGTAAAATGAAAACAAGAATACCTTCCTCTTAGAGTTGATAGGATGATTAAATGAGATCATGCATGAAAAGCACTTACACACAGTAAATGTTCCCGCAATATTTGCTATATTCTGTATGCTGAGTGCTTTGCTGTATTCTGTATGCCAAGTGCATGGAGAAAGGAATAATTGAAGAATTGGACAGGGCGTGTTAGTTTTGGGGGCTTGTGGGTGCTGGAATGTTCTATTTTGTCCTCTGGGCACTGGTTACGTGGATGTGTTCACTTTGTGAAAATTCATCAAACCATACATTTATGACTTACTTTCTGTACGTCTTTGAACAGAAAGTTTACATAAAACAACAGTAGAATGCCTGATATTTGATTGAAAATTGTTAGAATCTCAGCCACATAAACTACTTTCCTTTATCTTCTCCTAAAGTTTCTGTAACGCCCATTCCACACACCAATGCCTGCTGTGAGTCAGGGTTTCTCTGTGGGGAACAGAGGAAAAGGTCTGCGTCAACACGGTGTGGCACAGAAAGAGTCAGCCAGAAAAGTCAAAGGCCAGCGCAGAGCAACAGAGACAAAAAAAAAAAAAAAAAAAAAAAACCAACCCAGGGGCTTCTCAGAAACTTGAGCTAAATTCTCAAGCTGAAAACTTAAACCATAATCCTCAGCTGCCTAGGAGGAGTCAGTATCCCTTAACTTACAGATGGGGCAACTGAGGCTTCAAGGTGATCCTTAACTTACAGATGGGGCAACTGAGGCTTCAAGGTGATAGAGATGTGCACAAGGTCATCTATGCAGTGAACTGCAGAACCAGCCAAACTTCCACTAGTGTAAAATGGGGTTGGAGACAAACTCTAACTAGACCTGAAGAGACGAGGACACCACAGCAAGAGATAGAGACGCTGCAGGCAGGAGCTAAGCGGGATGCTCCTCAGCTCTCACCCAGAACAGTGCGAGCGCAGAGCAGGTCCTCCCTAGAGCTAGGTTGACTGTGGGGGAAAGGAGAGCATGATGTACCAGCGCAGTGCACAAGCTCAGACTCCAGGTAGACCCTGGGCCAAATACCAGTGCTGAAACTTACCTCAAAGATGACCCTGTGCAATCTCCTATCCCCTTTAAGCCTCAGTCACCCCGTCTGTAAAACACAGGATACCAACTCCTACTGTGCTTGTAATCCCAGATACTTTGGGAGGCCGAGGGGAGAGGATCACAAGGTCAGGAGCTGGACCTCGTGCAGGTGAGAATTACAAGAAGTGCCTGGAACACAGGAGATACCCCCAGGAAAGGCAGCTGTTATTATTCGAACTGAACTGAATCTGGCAGAAGACAGCTCCTTGGTAGCACAGAGAGGCTGAAGCCTATTAAAACAACTTTGCTCTTTTTCCACATTTCTGCTAGAAATGTCCACAAGTAAAGGCATGACCTTTAAGCTAATAGTTGGAGGAGAGCAGTTATTCCCACGTGCACAGCTCTGTGTTCCCTGAGAAGCCGGCTGTGGCAAAGGGATGCACTAAAACCAGGGCTCTGGATTGCATGGGCTGGAGCCCACCGGGGTGTATAATGGAGCCACAGATACAATTAAGAGGCGGTTCGTTTGCAATAATTATGCACTGGTTGGGTAATTCTTTCAAGATGCTGAACATCTCGTTCCTGGGGCCACGGTAATTGACTCTGTCGATGGCGATGCACACTGCTCTCTGGAGACGTCTCCTTGGAAGACCTGCCGACTCATTTCAACACACACGCAGCACACACTCGCTCACTTGCTTTGCTCATTGACTGACGGGTCTGAGCACAAGTGCCAGGGTGGAGAGTTTGCTTAGGAGTGATGAGGAAGAGAGGGCTGGGGAAAGATTTAGATGGAAAAAAGTGCTCTCCAAACGGAGAAAGCAGAAGCAAGATGGGCGCTCTCACACTCAGATGGCCCAGGTGCAAACTGTTGCACCCTCACCAGCTGTGTGAGCTCCAGCAAGTCCCTCCAGCTCTTGGAGCCTCACTCTGCATCTGCAGAAATGGGATAAATGCCCTCACCTCAAATGCGTTGTTGCAAGGATTTAGAATAAGATAATGAAGAGTGCCTGGCACTGGGAGGTGTTGAATAAACATTGGCTATTATACTTGCAGGGGGATGTAAACTGAGCAGTGAAAACAAATCTGGGACAAAATTAGAAAAGTTTGTATCTAGTCCAGAAGAAGTATAGGCTTTGCCTGCTGCCCTGGGAATGTGCTGTGTGACCTTGGGCAAAGTCTTTACCCTCTCTGTGCTTTGATTTCTTCTTTTGAAAATTGGAATAATAATACTTCCCTGGGAGGACTGCATGAGGATTAAGTAACACGGTGCCTGGCACATAACAGATCCTCAAGAAACAGTCGATCTATGTCTTTCTGCACCTTTAAATCTGGCCCTACCCAAAAGCAAGCTCTCCCGACACCAGTGGGCAGGCAGCTGTTTACTGTAGATTTCACAGGCACTTAAACTAGCAGTTAATCTGCCAGAGAACAACAACCTGCTTTGAATGCTTAATAAACTTCACTGATTGCCTTTCCTGGCTCCACCCCAAACTTCTCCCAGCCTGGCTCTATGCTGAGCAGCTCAGCAGGCTTCCAGAGCATCAGGCAGGATGACCCTCCTGCACCTGATGGGAGCAGGGGGAGATTTCCCCCCAAATGAGACCATCTGGTCACATGGATGACAGCTAGGGTGATGAGGAAGCCCTCTTGCCAGTCCACACTGGCACTGGATGCCCTTCCTCAGGTTATCCTTCATGATGGAGAAAGGGCTAGCCCATTGGTGGATGCCACCATCCAGCTTCTTGTCCCAGGAGTTGGGAGGAAGGATGGCAATTCACTTCCAGTCATATCACAATGAGCATTAACATCCTTTGAGTCCCACCTCCTCTCCTGACTCCACCCTCTCCAGTCCACCACCCCCAGAGTCCTCTTTTTTTTTTTGAGATGGAGTCTCGCTCTGTCACTCAGGCTGGAGTGCAGTGGCGTGATCTCTGCTCACTGTAGCCTCCGCCTCCCGGGTTCAAGCAATTCTCCTGCCTCAGCCTCCAGTATAGCCAGAATTACAGACATGCACCACACACCTGGCTAATTTTTGTATTTTTAATACGACAAGGTTTCACCATGTTGGCCAGGCTGGTCTCGAACTTCTGACCTCAAGTGATCTGCCTGCCTCAGCCTCCGAAAGTGCTGGGATTATAGGCATGAGCCACCGCACCCAGCCTCAGAGTCCTCTTCCCACAACACAAATGTCACCATCTCATCCACCTGCTCACAAATATCCAGTGGCTTCCCATGCCCCTCAGGGTGAAGGTCACAGTCAAGCATAGCTTACAAGATCCTTTTGCGCTAAATTTTGCCAACCGCTTTGGATTTATCTGACGCCACTCCCTGCCCCTGACCCTAACTTACTGCTCCCGGACTTGCTACACAGCTTATTCTAAAAGCATATTGTTCTCCTCCATACCTTTGGGCATTTCCACCTGCTGTTCACTCTCCCCGAAATACCCACCCTCTTTCTCCATCTGGAAAATTCCTACTCATCCTTTACTATCCAGCTGACATCAGCTCCCTGAGTGAAACTTACCTACACCTCCCCAAATGCGTAGCTACTCCCTTAGCATTTCACCGTGCTTTGAAAATCTTCATTGATTCTTTCTCTCTATAACAATGACTATTATATGACATACAGTAGTAACGAGCCTCCACTGTGCACCAGACACGGGGCTAGACCTTGAGGTCAGAGAGCAACCCAAGAGACCAGCGCCTGTGTCATGAAGCCTGTGGTCCAGCTTCTAGGCTCTAACAGAAAAGACGAGTGTGTCAAGAAGTCTTTGGGGTATGTGGTGATGATGGAGAAAGACAGTGTGTGAGGAAAGCCTGAGAAGAGGGTCTCAACCTAGTCTGGGGAGCAGAAACGTCCCCCCCTCCAGGGATGTGCCGTTTTAACTAGAATGTACAAAATGAAAATCAGCAGGTAGCAGAAGAAGAAGGAAGGGAGGAGAGAGAGTTCAGAGCTGAAAGAAAATCGCATCGAAGCCCTGAGGCAAGAGAGCGCCTGCCTGGCTCCTTCTGGGAAGCGCGGGAGAAAGGGGGAAAGGGGGAGGGAGGGAAGGTTGAGGCCACACGGTGAGTGTAGGAGGCATCTTAGCCCAAGAACAGGATCCTATCCCAAAGGCAAAGGGCACCCAGCAGGGTATTTTAATGCAGAGAATAGAGATGCTCAATGCTGTCATTTGTAAAGGTCACTCTGGCTGCAGCGAGAAAGACAGACCAGGTTGGGGAAGGTTGGGGTGGGAGACATTTGTGTGGTGGAAAGAGGACTCTGAGGCTGGGCGAGTTGGCTTTTGCCTGTATTCCCAGTACAGGCAAAACCTTGGGAGCCCAAGGAAGGCAGATCACTTGAGGTCAGAAGTTCGAGACCAGTCTGGCCAACATGGCAAAACCCTGTCTGTACTAAAAATACAAAAATTAGTCAGTTGTGGTGGCACACGTCTGTAATTCTGGCTACTCAGGAGGCTGAGGCAGAATTGCTTGAACCTGGGAGGCGGAGGCTACAGTGAGCAGAGATCACGCCACTGCACTCCAGCATGGGTGACAGCCAGACTCCATCTCAAAACAAAAAAGACTCTGGGGGTTGTAGACTGGAGGGGGTGGAGTCAGGAGAGGGGGCGGGGTTAAAAGACCATCCCAGGCATCCAGGAGGCTTGGAGGAGGGTGCTGGCATCTGAGGTGGAAAAAGCGGATGGAGCTGATCTAGAGAAGAGAAAGGATCATAGGGCTTGTTGAGAGAATCCCAGGAGGGAAGAGGGAGAAGTGGGAATTGAGTCGGACACCCAGGTTTCATTCTGGCTGCTGGGTGAATGGTGATGTTCTCCTTCACTGAGATGGGAGATGAGGGGCGGAGCAGGGGATAGAGGCAGGGAGCTAGGCCCTGGGTTCCCTTTTGGACACTTTGCCTCTGGCCTGTGGATATCCAAGGGGTGTCCCAGGGGCCCCTGGGTGTAGGAGTCTTTGTAGATGTTTATCCAGCGTTCTGCACCTGCCTCGGACGCCCACAGGCCAGTGAGGGCGGACCTCAGAGACGCTGGACATTTCTGCTTTCTTCTCAAGCACACCTGCTGCTATCTGTCCCTTGGCACTCTGCAGGCATGCCAGATGCCACGCCTGTGTCCCACACAGTTTAAAA
This sequence comes from Cheracebus regulus, assembly GCA_963574635.1. Taxonomy (NCBI): domain Eukaryota; kingdom Metazoa; phylum Chordata; class Mammalia; order Primates; family Pitheciidae; genus Cheracebus; species Cheracebus regulus. Next base: position 15,626 of record CAUYQU010088194.1, read on the forward strand.
GGAGAAAGCCCCTCCTCAGCTTGCTCTTGAACTATGCCATTAGAGGCTCAAGGCGGCAGTCTCAAAACCCCAGTCTACCCCAAAAGCCCCTTCAGCGGCTACCACTATCTTATCTCTTGCAAAGAGATGCTCAGGCCAGCCAGAATGCAGACAGCAGCAGTTGCCTATCTGACAGCCATTTCTCCTTCCTCCTTGGTCACTGAACTTCAGTTATGTTCGGGTAGCAATGTGCCCAGCACCAGGGGTGAAGCAACAGCAGTCTAAGCCAGCCACATTCATCCTTTTCCATTTTGCCAATAAATGGTCCCTGCTGGGCAGATGACCTTCTTTTAGCTGATGAGCTGCAAAGGGAAGTCCATGAAGGGCTTCTAGGCTCCCTGATAAAAGAGAGAGTCACAGGAGGAGGAAGGTCTTTTCTTTCCCTTTTTGCTTGCCTTCACGGTTTATGATCATGGGCAAAAGAGATGTCTGGAGCTACAGCAGCCATTCTGTGCTCATGAGGCAACAAGCCTAAATAAAAATCCAAACTACTGAGGAAACTAAAGCCAAAGAATGGAAGTATTTGGGGTCCTAGGTACACCCCTGAGTTGCAAACCCTGAGGCTATCTATTCTTCCTGTTAAGAAAATAATAACTGACTTTACAGTTTAAGCTACTGTTGGTTGAGTTTCCTCTTACTTGCAGCTGAGAGCCATACATCCAAGTCTGGATATAATATTCATTTAGGCTGAGCACAGTGGCTCATGCCTGTAATCCCAGCACTTTGGGAGGCCAAGGTGGGTGGATCACTTGAGGTCAGGAGTTGTTTGAGATTAGCCTGGCTAACATGGTAAAACTCCCGTCTCTACTAAAAATACAAAAATGAGTGGGGCATGGTGGCAGGTGCTTATAATCCCAGCTACTCAGGAGGCAGAGGTTGCAGCGACCAAGATCCCGCCACTGCACTCCAGCCTGGGTGACAGAGTGAGACTCCATCTCAAAAAATAAAATAAAAATAAATAAATGTATTCATTTATATCCATCCATATCCATCTTCATCTCCACATCCGTATTTACTTATCCGCCATCTCACAAACTGGAATGCCAAATGCATGAGAGGGGACTTTTGTCTGTTGTGTCCCCAGCTGTGTCCCGAGAGCTTGGAACAGTGCCTGGCACGCAAGGGCACCCAACAAGTGTTCAGAAATGAGTGACTCTCTGAACCTGTGCCTAAGCACCAACATCTTACCACATTCATTCAGAAAACCAACTCCATGAGCACAGCGACTACCAGTACTGCAACCAAACCCGCCATCTCCCGAGTGCTGACCCCATGCTATGCGTTTATATGTGTGATCTCATTTAATCCTCCTGTTACCTTCCCTTTTATAGATAGGGAAACTGAGACTCAGAGAGGACAGGTGACTTGCCTAAAGGCAACCAGATAGAAGATCTGGGATTCAGACCCTGGTGTTCACCCCAAATCATGGGCACTCAATTGCCATGCTATCCAGCCTGCTAAATAGGTGACAGCACCCACACCCATCAGCCACTTAGGGCAGCTGAGCCAGTGTCAAGAGAGACAGAACAGGGCAAGGTCCAGAGGTAGGGAAAGATTCTAGTCACTAGAAGGCGGTGGTTGCCATCGTTAATGCAAAGACAAGAAGTGGAGCTAAAAGAAGCTTATCACAGGGTGCAGGAGAAATGGAGGAAGCCAGGGAAGAATCCACGGCACAGATTCTATGGTGAGCTCCCTCCTCCTTACCTTGCCCACTCCCACTCAGGCCAGGCCCCTGCCCTATTACCCAGGAGGTCTTCAGTGGCAGAGCACACTGTGGTCACTGTGACATATGAATCACCCCCTCCTTTACCCACCCTCTGGACAGGTTTCAGTCCACAGTCTTGGCCAGCAGAGGGTAGCTCAGCTTCCTCTACTCATCCATCAGGCTCCAGGTAAGTCCATGGAGCCAGCAGGAAGAGGTACCATCTCTGCCAGCCCATCAGTGTGCCCCTACCTTCTCCCCTACTCTATGTTTCTCTGTGGCATCTACCACACTCCGGGATGCGGTATGTTTGCTTCTTAATTACTCTTTTTGTCTACTCTTCCTTCCCTCAAAACCAGAAGGCTCAGATACAAGGTCAGGGAATTTCATCATTTTTCTCCTCTGCTGCGTCCCAGCCTCTAGAGCAAGGTCTGGTGCTTTGCAGCGGCTCTGTTAGTACTTGCTGAATGAAAGATGACTACACCTGCATGCGCATCTTCCTGGGAAGAGGATTTTCATATGTCCATCAATTTTCCAAGGAACTTGTGACCTAAAACAGATCATGAACCACTGACCTAACTAACCTACCTTCTAGATCCCTTCCCAATTCCAGCTTCTGGGATCCTAGCCACAAGGAAAGTGGACTTTGCTGGAGAGTGAGGGATGTTCAATAAAGTCCCAGGGGCCAGAGTGGCCCATTCAAGATGGCAGACCCAATTCACCTGCCCAATGGGACTATCACCAGGGGACAGAGACAGTCACTGTCTGTGTGTGAAGCAGCTCCTTGGAGGAACTTGATATATTGAATAGAGTTTTCATAGCAATCAGCTATAAAGATTTGGTCATAAATGACCTCTCAGAGGCCTGAATAAAAGCAGACTCAGCCAGGCGCAGTGGTTCACGCCTGTAATCCCAGCACTTCGGGAAGCCAAGCCAGGTGGATCACGAGGTCAGGAGATCGAGACCAGCCTGGCCAACATAGTGAAACCCTGTCTTTACTAAAAATACAAAAATTAGCTGGGCGTGGTGGCAGTCACCTGTAATCCCAGCTACTCGGGGGGCCAAGGCAGGAGAATCGCTTGAACTGGGAGGCAGAGGTTGCAGTGAGCCGAGATCATGCCACTGCACTCCAGCCTCATGACAGAGTGAGACTCTGTCTCAAAAACAAACAAAAAAAAGTAGGTTCAACAGACCTTCTATGAGCCCAGGCTGGTGCTTGTAGTTAGGAGAGGAAGATGAGGGGGATGAGCAGGAGCAAGACCCTGATCATAATGGAGTGGAGTGTATGGACGTGACCGGTAAGGGGGTGAAAGCTTCACAATGCAGGTCTCCATCCTGTGTATGTGCCTGCGTAACCGGCCTAGCACAAAGCTACAGTTAAATAGACCACGTCAATTGCCATGCTATCCAGCTTGCTAAACAGGTGACAGCATTTAAAAAACTGATTTCATGAAGCAATGCATGGCACACTGCAGAGAAGGCACGTCACAGCCTGGGTGGCACCCAAGAGACTGAGCATATCAGCCAAAATCTTCAAACCACTTAGATTTCTATCCTGCAATCAGAAAAACACACCAAGGTGTGCAAGAATCTGGTGAACATGGAATCACTACGAATGCTGACCTCTGCACACCAGCCTTCTCAGCTGTGAAGCTTACTGACCTCTGAATTATTTAACAAGGAAAGAGGTCACACCAAGTGTCATGGTGCCACTAGGAAATCATTCGCTGGAGGCTTCCTGAGGCCACTTGCAAGGTCAAACTCAGTTCCAAAGAAACAGCAGAAAAACCACCCTGCCCCCACTCCTTCCCCACTCTTTGGATGATATTCCTCAAAACAAACATCCACTCCCGGGCCCCATTGGTTCCTACTGGGTAACTTCACAGAGCCTCAGAAAATATGTGAAGATGCGTCCACATCGCAGCTCCCGTGGTTTCCGTTTACTCTTCTAGTTGAGATGCATCATAGGAGAAAAGCATTCCAGTGAAATGTGAATCCGAGCAGCCTGCTTCCTGACTCCGGACTCAGCGCTTGACTTTTCCTCTGCTGGCTTTCCCTCTCCTGGCCTTGCTGCGGTGAGATCCATTCTCAGCTGTCAAAGACCCTTGCTTCCCCACGAAGAAGCCCTGTTTCATCCGGCATTCCACACCCACCGCTCTATCAATGGCTTTTATCTTCTAGCAAAGAAAATGCCTTTTTCACAGAGTAAGGGTAAGAAGGGACCCAACATTGGTTGAGGAAGCAGTCACATTGACATACATTCTCATTTAATAATCTCAGTCGCCCCCAGAGGTAGACAACCGCATTCTACTCTTACAGAAGTGAAAACTGAGGTTCCAAGAAGTGAATTATTTAACTGGGATAGAAATTCAGGTTTGCATTCTAGCATTTGAATGTATTCTCTTTCTCATCCACCAGGCCACCTTTTAAGACCAACATCTGAGCACTTTGCCCACCAAAAGCCTTTCTGGGATTAACAGAGCACAGATAAGGATTTCTATTGGGAATTTAATACTGAGGAGAGACGGAACACGGCTAGTGAGTGGCTGGATAACTGAGCACAACAATGCCAGAGAAAAATAACAATTATCTATTTTTTTTTTTTTTGAGACAGAATCTCACTTTATCGCCCAGGCTGGAATGCAGTGATGCGATCTCGACTCACTGCAACCTCCACCTCCCTGGTTCAATCAATTCCTTTGCCTCAGCCTCCTGAGTAGCTAGGATTACAGGCATGCACCACCATGCCCAGCAAGTTCTGTATTTTTAGTAGAGATAGGGTTCACCAACTTGTCCAGGCTGGTCTTGAACTCCTGACCCCGTGATCCACCTACCTTGGCCTCCCAAAGTGACAATTAACAGCATTTTAGTATCTAATACTGCTATTTTATCAAAAAGTGCACAGAATTAATGAAATTGTTTTAAATCACTGAAGCTAATCACAATGTATTTTGAAGACATAGATTTATAGACATTACAAAACATTAAGCACTACAATGAATATACAAAATATACAGTACATTTTATATGTTTAATACAAATTAATAGCCGATAAACTAATAAAGCATTTCAAAAATAACCAACTCAACATGGAATTATAATATAGGGATGGTCTGGCATGGTGATTCACACCTGTAATCCCAGCACTCTGGGGAGGCTGAGGCAGGAGGATCACTTAAGGTCAGGAGTTCAAGACCAGCCTGGCCAACATGGTGAAAGCCTATCTCTACTAAAAATACAAAAATTAGCCAGGCGTGCTGGCACACCCTGTAATCCCAGCTACTCAGCAGGCGAAGCAAGAGAATCACTTGAACCCAGGAGGCAGAGGTTACAACGAGCCAAGATCGTGCCACTGCACTCCAGCCTGAGTGACAGAATGAGATTCCATCTCATAAAAAAATAAATAAATAAAATATAGGGAATTTTAAATAAGAAATTTTAAAAATAAAATATTATTTGATTCTTTAACTGCAATCATTAAAAATAAAAGTATCAATGATGTGATAGATGAGTTCCAAGCATTTTGTTGCTCAAATTTTTCCAGCTGTTTAAAAAATGTTTGTGCCCCCATATTAGTCAGAGGAATGAAGAGGAGAGTTATTTACCAACTCAAACAATTTCCTCAGGATCCCCATTTTCAAATAACTTTGAGACCCTTTGGAAGAACTTATTTCTTTATAGCGTCTGCAATATTGTTGCCAAGAGGAGCCTGGAGTTTTTGTTTTAAGGATATTGTTACCAGCTCAGCTTCCGGTTTTGTGTCACCATTCACCATTTAGGATTACAGAATCCCATCCCGTTGTCTAGTGCCATCACAGGGTAATCTGAATCTGTTTCAAAACTGCCATGTTCATGTACCATTGATAGGGAATTCTTACTAGGATAATATTTACGACGCAAGCTTTCTTTCATCAAATATATATTTTTTCCTTCTCTTTAGGATAATGGAAATGGAAAAGATGTTTTCTAAATAAAGGATCGTTTGTTCCATTAAAATTTTTAATGCTGCATAAAACACTCGGAATGTCTCAAGATAGAAATGATTCAGCTTTCAGACTTCTCAAAATACCAAAATAACGGTATTACATTTTTAAAAATACAGTATTTTGGCACTTAAAAATAGCATCGTATACTGGAATACCAAAAAAATTATTTTTTACTGCAATCATTAGCCCAGTTGCTAGGAAACCTGCGAACAAATCTAAAGCTAGGGTATAGGTAAGTAAAAGGGCACTTCTTTGAGCAAAGTAAGGAAAACCAGCATTAATTTTAGCAACCATCAGTGTTAAAGAATGAAAGGGGACAAGATAATACTTAATAGTATTTAGGAGTTTGTATTTTTTTAGAACATGCTCTTAATTGCATCCTTCACTAAGTATGCAAATAATAATCATTAGAAATAATTAGGACAGGCGCAGCAATCCCAGTATTTCAGGCGGCTGAAGCAGGTGGACCACTTGAACCCAAGAGTTTGAGACCAGTCAGGGCTACATAGCAAAACCCTGTCTCTACCAACAAAAACACAAAAATTAGCCAAGCGTGGTGGCATGCACCTGTAGTCCCAGCTACTTGGCAGGCTTGAGCCCAGGAGGTGGAGGTTGCAGTGAGCCAAGATCATGCCATTGCACTTCAGCCTGGGTGATAGAACCGGACCCTATCTCAAAATAATAATAATAAATAGACACGGTACTTGTTATTCTTCCAAATACTGTATTTATTTTCAGAGAGCACATGTATATTTTCATTTTCTATGGTTAAATAAGGACTCTGGGGTTAGGTCTCAGCCCTAAGTAGAGGTGCCACAGATTAGGAAACAGGAACCTGAACGGTGGAGTATTTTAACCTTCTGGCCTTGCACATCCTGACCAATAAAATAGGACAAGGAAAAGAGGAGCTGGTGCTTGACAGAAAAGGGAAAAGAGAAAAGTGTTTTCTATTAAAAATGAACAGAAAATACAAAAGAAAAAACACTTTTCCCTTTTTGGTCAAGAACCAGTTCATCTTTTACTTGGAGTTCTGCTCATTGCTGAGCGAGCTCCTATTGGATTGACTCTCCCTCAAATAACAATGACAAACTCAGGGGGTGAAGGGCAAAACTGCATGAAGGCAGTGGAATGCCAACAAAAGCTGGGATGCTCTAATGAGGAGCTGATACTTGGAAGAAAGGAATGGCAACAGGTTAGTTTCCTGAATTTTTGTGGCTTTTAGCCAGAGGTCAAGCCACAGTCAGTGCTGCACAAGCAGCTAAAATTCGGATAGAGGACCCATAGTCTTTCTAGCCTAACCAACCAGTGGAGAGAGTTCAGAGCAGCCACATAGTGAGGGAAAACCTGGAGGAGATAGACCTAAGACAGCGCAGGAGAGTGGGATTCTATGTACAAACATCATCCAAATCTCAGTCTAACCCCTGAACTGCATGGGGCACATTCCAAGCAGCCTACATAAAGGTTATAAAAAAAAAAAAAAAAAAAAAAAGCTGAACTGAGATATCAGCTGTCCCACTAGAGACAGACTTTGCAGTTTTAGTTCAACCAACTCAATTATCTGCTTAAAAAAATAACCAAATGGAAATTCTAGAACTGAAATACACTATATGAAATTAACAATGAGCTGACAAGCTTAACAGCAGAATATAAATGATGTGGGGAAACATTACTCACCTCAAAGACAGGTCAACAGAAATTATCCAATCTGAAGAAAACAGCAAGAAAATATGTTTTAGGTATTTTGCGTTTTTAAGACAGGGTCTCACTCTGTCGCCCAGGTTGGAGTACAGTGGTGCTATCGTGGCTCACTGCAGCCTCAAACTCCTGGGCTCAGGTGATCCTCCCACCTCAGCCCCCTGAGTAGCTGGAATTGCAGGTGTGCACCACCATGCCTAGCTAATTTTTGTATTTTTTGTACAGACGGGGCTTCACCATGTTGCCCAGACTGGTCTTGAACTCCTGGGCTCAAGCCATCTGCCCACCTCAGCCTCCTAAAGTGCTGGGATTATAGATGTGAGCCACCATACCCAGCCTCTCAGGTTCTATAAAAAATGAACAGAAAATACAAAAATTATCCAGACATGGTAGCACATACTTGTAGTCCCACCTACTCAGGAGGCTCAGGTGGGAGGATTGCTTGATCCTGGGAGGCAGAGGTTACAGTGAGCCAAAATCGGGCCACCACACTCCAGCCTGGGTTACAGAGAAAAACCCTGTCTCAGAACAACAACAACAACAACAACAACAACAACAACAAACAGAACCTCAGAAACTTGCAGGACTATATTAACAGGTCTAAGATCATTTGGGTTGCAAAGGGTCATAAAACCTGGAACCAGGAGAATGAATCTCATAGCAAAGTGGGCACAATGGCCAGGATGTTGGCCATGGGTCTGTGGAATGAAAACCTCAGATTCGAGAAATATTAGGAAAAAGGAAACAGCAGTGCTTGGTAATTAGTTGATTACAGGCATGCAAAAGAAAGAGAAATCTCAAAACTAACTGCAGAGTTTTGAAACTACGAAATCATTAATTAAAATAAGGGATTATGACTACATTAACAAAATTAAGAAAACTCAAAAGACAAGTGAGAAAACAGGAGAATGTATTTGCAATTAATTTTCTACTAATAATATATTACATATTGATAGAGAGAGGGAGGGGGATGTATCTATATCTATTCACATCTATACTTACACATAGATACAGGCTAATCTATTTTATAAAGAACTCTTAAAAATAGTGGGGAGAGGCCAGGCGCACTGGCTCACACCTGTAATCCCAGCACTTTGGGAGGCCGAGGAGGGTGGATTGCCTGAGCTCAGGAATTTGGTTGGCCAACATGGTGAGATCCCAACTCTACTAAAAATAGAAAAATAATTAGCTGGGCGTGGTGGCACGCACCTGTAATCCCAGCTACTCGGGAGGCTGAGGCAGGAGAATCATTTGAACCTGGGAGGTGGAGGTTGCAGTGAGCCGAGATTGCACCACTGCTCTCCAGCCTGGGTAACAGAGCGAGACTCCATCTCAAAAATAAATAAATAAATAAAAGCTTACCACCCAACTCTGCTGACCAGTCAGTGGGGAAAAAGACTCACACATTGCTGGTAGGAGTGCATAATGGGTTAATCCCTAAGGAGGGAAATTCGGCAAGATCTAACAAAATCACAAACGTATTTACTCTTTGACCCACCAATCCAATTTTAACAATTTATCCTGCATATCAATCGCTAAACAATTATGGAAATGAGGATATACACAGATTATTCATTGCAGCAGCATTGATAATAACAAAAGACAGGAAGCAATCTACATGCCCATCCATGAAAGAGTGATTGAATAAAATACGGTGCCGCCACACCGGAAATGAATCAAATTATTTGCTACAGTGTGTAGAGGAGAATAAGGTGCAAGGGAAAGAGATGGGAGGGAGACTTCTCCAAGCATGTTTTTATATAGTTTTGCTTTGGAATCATATAAATTATATCAAAAGGGGTAGAAAGAAGCTATTCCTAGAATTGAATGCAAGCAAAAACAAATAATTCTAACAGTACAGAAAATATAAATAATGTACTCCACAGGGAAAATAATTGATTCAAGTAACTAAAGCTTACTTCTAGATCTTAGAGGTGGAGAACTAGGGTGTGTGTGCATGCGTGTGTGTGTGTGTGTGTGTGTGTGTGTGTATACACCCATATATATGTATAGTTACTAAACTTGACTTAATACATTTGTTGTTGATACTGATAACAGTACAGTAATTCTGGAAGTATTTTGTGTGTTGTATGATAGAACAAATGAGTCAATATACTAATTTTACTAAATTGAGGCTTCGCACTGTGGGAGAATGAAGATATAAATATGGAATGGGGGAGATGGGCAAGAATTACCCAATCTGAAGAATGAAGGGGAAAAAAATTATTCTTAGAAAATGAACAGAAACTCTGTGTTATTCAGAAACGAATAGTGGTATCACTACAAAGTCATGGTTTAAACAGACATATATCCTGGCTCTCCATCCAGAAGGTCTAAAAGTAATGCCACTCTAGTATCTCAAAAGCTCACCCAGCACCCAGATCTTGGCTTCTAAATACTATGCCCCCTTAAAAGGAGACATAACTGATTCCATTTTAGGGCAACATCTTGCACTAGAATGTAAGAAAGTACTGAAAAACTGATGGCGGCACATCACAAGGTCAAAGAAGCCAGCTTGAAGGGGCTGCCCCTCGCCAAATCTTGAGGAAGTGGGGAGAGTCTGTAAGACCAGTGACACTAAAAATAAGAAATTTGCAAATGAGGAGGGAGGATGGGGCAGCGTGGGGAGGAAATGAAGTGCTTCTTTATACAATACCAGCTAATAAGTGTAAAATGAACGACAGAAGTAGAAAATTGTTACCACCAAGATAACAATTCAGGCAAGAATCATCAGTGGATGCTAAAACCATTAGGGAAAGCCTATTGGGAACAAAATAATCACAGAGCCTCACTTATTACTTACAAAAGAAAAAAAGTACCTTTACAGTTGAGAAATCCTACAGATATTAGCTTTAAAAAGTGCTCAAATGTATCATGGCCAATACTGGATCGTTACTGAGATTATATGCCTCCCAATGTGATGTAATGGGGAGAAAAACATTTCTCCGTGTATTACACCTGCCAAAAAAAGTTTATCCTAAATCTAATCATAAGGAAGTAATCAGATATATTGAAATTATTGAACATTACAGAAGAGAAATAGACAGTTCTTCAAAAATGTCCATGTTGCCAGGTGTAGTGGCTCATGTCTGTAATCCCAGCACTTTGGGAGGCTGAGGTGGGAAGATCACTTGAGCCCAGGAGTTCGAGACCAGCCTGGGCAACATGGTGCAAGCCTGTCTCTACAAAAAATCCAAAAATTTGCTGAATGGCAGGATGTGCCTGTGGTCCCAGCTACTCAGAAGGCTGAGGTGGGAGGATCACTTGAGCCTAAGAGGTAGAGGCTACAGTGAGCTGTGAACATGCCACTGTACTCCAGCCTGGGCAATAGAGCAAGATCCTGTCTCAGAAAACCAAAAAAACATCAATGTCATAAGGGATGAAAAGAAAAAAGGCAAGGGGAGGGAAATGGGAGGAACGTTCTAGATTGAAAAACCCTAAGAGACATGACGACTAAATTCAATGGTGAACTTTGATTCGTACTAGATCAAGGGGGAAAGCGTATTTTCAAAGATCAGTAATGAGATAATTGGGGGAATTTGAATGTGGACTTTTTGTTAGGTAAAATTGCTACATCATTATTAACTTTTTGGGTGTGATAATGGCATTGTGGTTATGTAGGAGAACGTCCTTGTTCTTAGGAGATGCAGGATGAAGTTTTTAGAGGTAAAATGTCATCAGGTCTGCAACCTACTCTCAAATAGTGTATTAGGCTGTTCTCACACGACAGTGAAGAAATAACCCAAGACTGGGTGATTTATAAAGAAAGGCAGTTTAATTGACTCACAGTTCAGCATGGCTGGGGAGGCCTCAGGAAACTGACAATCAAAGTGGACAGCACCTCTTCACAGGGTGGCAGGAGAGAGACTGAGAGCTGAGAGACGGGGAGAAAGCCCCTTATAAAACCATCCACTCTCCTGAGAACTCACTCACTATCTCGAGAACAGCAGGGGGGAAACCGCCTCATGATTCAATTACCATCACCTGGTCCCAACCTGGACACATGGGGATTATTACAATTAAAAGTGCGAGCTGGGTGGGGACGCAGAGCCAAACCCTATCAAATTGTTTGGGAAAAAAATTTTTTTTAATTTTTAATGTGGCACAAATGTCAAATGCCAACAATTGGTAAGTACAAAGGAAGGATATAAGGGTGGTTATTGTACTATTCTTTTACCTTTTGTATCGGTTTGAAGTGTTTCAAAATAAAAGCTGGGGACAATGATGAATTGGGCATGAAAATGAAATTATGTATGTGGATAAAGGGGGTCCTCTTTCATCAATAGGCGTGATCGTCGTTAAAATAACAACAGGTAAGTTGTTAATGGCTCTGTGGTGAAAAACTAGTTACTACTCAGACACATCAGTGGAAAATACGGTTAATTTATATTCGGGATTGGAGAAGCAGGAAAGAAAACCATTTATAACCAAGTGACGCAGATGCATGAAACTCCAGCTGTCTCTACTTAGATGGAAAGTGAAAAATTAGATCTTACTGATGTTTGATTTCTATGAAGCCACTTGGCAGAACTTTTCAAAGCCTGTGGCTGTGATTATCTGCACTCACTCAGGTTCCTGAAAGATGCATGTCCCACCTGAAGCTTGCCTTAGCTGGCACAGATTGCCATCTGTGTCTTTAAGACATGCTGAGACCAAGGCACAGCATAGAAAGTATAGGATGCTACCATGTGTGTACACAGGTATGCGTGTGTGTTCACAAAATATTTCTGGAAGGAACTAAAAGAAACTAACAACTGTTTCTTTCTAGGGAGAAAAACAAAGTGAATAAGATCTGGGACTTCATTTTTATCTTTTTGTTCTCTAAATTTTTCCATATGAATGAATTAATTAGTTTATACTGTTTTAAATTAATGGTAAGGAATGGATGGGTGGGTAGATGGATGAGTGAGTGGGTGAGAGGATAGATGAATGGATTAACAGGTGGGTGAGTGGATAGATGGGTGGATGGATGGATGGGTGGGTGGGTGGATGGATGGATGGATGGGTGGGTGAGTGGGTGGATGGATGGATAGATGGATGGATGGGTGGTTGGATGGATAGATGGATGGATGGGTGGATGGGTGAGTGGATAGAAAAATGAGTTAACACACAGCCTCCATTCCAGACATTTGCTCCACTGTGGCCCCTTCCTCCATGCCCCAATTACAAGGATCAGCTGCTCCCAAGCTACTCTTCCTCATTTGAGGATTGCTGGCTCTGTGCCCTGATTGGATCTTTAACTTCTGATACGCAGCTTCTCAGGTCTGCATCTCCTCTGATTCCAGGGTCCCGCCTCCTCCCATCCCAGCCCTGAGACACTTTCTTCTAACTCACTGCCATCGCATCCCTAGCCAAAAAGACTGCATCTGTCAAACTCTAACATCCACTTTATCTGCAAGGACAGAACTGAATTACAACAAATCTCCTAAATTGAAATTGCTCAACCTCTAGTGCAGAGCCACATTCTATTCACACCCCTGGGAAGTCTTCTGATGGGCTGCCAAGACCCCACACTTGCCTGGGGACTGCCTGGCGATATCCTTGTCTCTGTCCCCATGGCAATGTGCTTTTTACAGTGATTTCTCACACGACTGCTAGGATCTCATCTCTCTGGCCTGTATGCAGGCAATGTTCCTGGCTGCTTTCATTTCCGGCAAAGGACGGGAAGGACTATGAAAAGGGCTGAGACACTGTCTCATTTCCGCTGCCTGATGCTGCCAGGGCTGTAGAAATGAAGGAAATTCAACTCTGGGTAAATGATACCATTTGAGGCCTGAGGTAAGTGAGCAACATGCCAGCCACTGCCCCCATCACAGGCCAGGAGCCCATAAAAGTTTGCATAGAAACAGCAAACACCACCATGCCTGTGTTCTAGGAATAAAGAAGTGTGAGGGTTCTGTTCACACCCCTTCCAGATCCTATTCACCAGGCAGGCGCCCATCCCTAGCTCCTGTGGGTGTGGAAGCATTGGCTTCCAAAGGCTCCTCACTGCCCTCTTCTCCAATAAATTGTCTTCTTCCAAAAGGGAGGCGCCCCTTCCACACCAGGAAGCAGCCTATGAGCAATGACCTAGGAGTCAAACCACCTCTGTGCAAATGATGCTGCAGACCCCACCCACCACCCACTCCAAGGGCTAAGCCTGAACCTCAACACCAACTGAGACCACAGCCTTACTCTGCTCCTTCCCATCCCGTGTCCTGCTCCCCTCATTCCACTGATCCTGAGAGCATGCCCTCAACACCTCCCGTGTGCCGGGCTCCCCGTTGCAGGGGACTTTGAGGAGCTCCTCTAAGCGACAGTTATCCTCCCACCATCAGCAGCGTTGCTGTTTATCGAACTCCTACTATGTATCTGCCACTCTGCTAAAGCTCTTAAGAACTATCAAATATAACCCCCACAATAATCATATGAAATGGGGGTGATTATTAGTCCCATTTTACAGATGGAGAAATAAAGGCTAAGACAGGTGAATCCACTTGTTCAACATCATAGTGCTCACAGGTGTGGAATCAACACAGCCGCTTGAGCTGGAATGGGGCTATGCGCCCTGAGAGAACAGGACGAAACATCCCGAGGCTCATAGTATCCAGATTCCCGCTATGGAACTCTCCATCACATCTCATCTGTTAGCCTGTGGTCAGAATTATCTCTTTAAGGATAAACAAAATAAAAATCTCACATTCAGAAACACACACACACACACACACACACACACACACACACACACACACACACACACCACACACCACACACCAGGATGGATCTTTCATTTCAAACCACCCAAAAGAAATACAAACCAGTCTGTAGTTTCCTTAACCCCCAAGCATAGATTCCTGGACCATATCACACATACTTGAATGACCTCATTAGTATCAATTATCCCTCACAGAGAACAAGCAAGACAAACACATTCTGATTTGGGGGAAGACCCAAGAGCTGGTGTTCTCAGGAGGAAGTCCAGCCTTTGGGGTGAGCAGGGCGAGATTAGTGGGTATGATCTTCGGGGATTACAGGGTGTACTCTAGCTCCTCCTGCCTAGCTAGCTGCTCTCCCCCACAGTCTCCACCCGCACCACTATGTTGCTAAGATTTTTGGAGTGCTTTGTGTATGCCAGGCCCTGTGTCAGGAGCTTCCCTGCCAAATCTCTTCTAATCCAGGCTGGGCATGGTGGCTCACAACCTGTAATCCTAGCATTTTGGGAGGCCGAGGCAAGAGGATAGCTTGAGCCCAGGAGTCCCAGACCAGCCTGGGCAATGTGGTAAAACCCCATCTCTACAAAAAGTGCAAAAATCAGCCAGGTGTGGTGGCATACACCTGTGGTCCCAGCTACTTAGGAGGCTGAGGTGGGAGGATCTCTTGAGCTCAGGTCGAGGCTACAGTGAGCTGTGCTTGAGTCACTGTACTGCAGCCTGGGCAACACAGTGAGACCCTCTCTCAGAAAAAAAAAAACCTCTTTTAATCTTTACAACTACCTGCATGACGCACACTTCCATTTGACAGGCCGGGAAACTGAGGCTCAGAAAAGTCCAGTAACTAACTCAGGTTCGCACTGTTAGAAAATGCCTGAACCGTGGCTGGCGTCTGGGCCTGAGTCCAGAGCCCTATCTCTTACACACCAGTGATCACGCCTGGGCCTTGCCCAGGTCTGCAGACCCCCTCAGCAACGACCTTAGAGCTTGTCTAACACAATGGCTTCAGGAAGCCAAAGAGATGGAGAGGACAGAGGATTCAGGTCCACAGGGAAACGTGAAACTAAACCAAAACTCAGCCTGAGAAATGTGTCCTCTGCATCCCTGTTGCAGAAATATAGAGAAGAAATCAACAGAGCTGGGGCTTACAACCCAGTCTGCTATTTCCATACGAAGAGAAGAGACTGGCGGGACCAAGACTTTTTTTTTCTTCTTCTGGAAGGCCATTGGTGGGTATTTCCACCCTTGCTGGTGATAAAGTGTTCCTTTAATTATCAGTGTCGGGCTAGGTCCAGAAAGCTATTCTCCTCTGCTATTGTCACAAGGAAATGAAAGGCGTGAGACTCCCAGGCGGCTGTCATTTGGGGACCACAGAGAGGCTGCCTGTCGGGGAGAGGGGGGTAAGTGTCATGATCGAGCCGCTGCAGTGACTGTCCAAGCTCAGATATTCCCCGGTGTCTGTTACTATCACCAGAAAACAGTAGGCACCCTGACACAGCCCCGCCCCTCTCCTTGCCTGCCCCCTGAAGATGCATTCCACTTCAAAAAACCCTGATGGAAGGAAAGCAATGGGGTGTATTTTTTTCTGCCTCTGACCTTCAGTTCAAGTCCTCAGAATACTCCAAGGTCTTAGCCTCATGATCCAGATGTCCCTGCCCCCAGGCTGGCTCTCACTGGCTGGAGCCTAGACATTAGGCTCAGGAAGACTGGGCTTTTCTCTTATCCCACATCACAGCTGTAAACCTTCAGTGACTTCCCACTGGTATCTCAAAACGGGCTACACATCTGTGTTAAGCTTTTTTTTTTTTTTTTTGAGACAGAGTCTTGCTCTGTTGCCCAGGCTGGAGTGTGGTGGTGCAATCTTGGTTCACTGCAACCTCTGCCTCCTGGGTTCAAGTGAGTCTCATGCCTTGGCCTCTGGGGTAGCTGGGATTACAGGCACACGACACCATACCCAGATAATTTCTGTAATTTTAGTAGAGACGTGGTTTTACCATGTTGGCCAGGCTGGTCTCGAACTCCTAACCTCAGGTGATCTGCCTGCCTCAGCCTCCCAGGACTGATTTCCAGGATTACAGGTGTGAGCCACCATACCCGGCCTGCGTTAAGCCTTTAAGGCCACTGCGATCAAGACCCTAGAGGCACAAAGAGTGCTGCTAAAGACTTGAGCTGGGAATCAGTACACCTGGCTTGAAATCTTAACTGTGTAACCTCAGACAAGTCTCTCCACCTCTCTGAGCCTGTATTAGTTATCGATTGTTGCATTTTAAAATTGCCTCAAATATTAGAGGCATAAAACAACACACAATCACTATCTTACTATGTCTGTAGGTCAGGAATCCAGCCATGGCTTCCCTGAGTCCTTGGCCCAAGTCTGTCAGTAGGCTGCAATTGAGGTGTCAGCCTGGGACATGGTCTTATCAGAAGGCTCAACTGGGAAAAGAATCCACATCAAAGCTCACTCCTATGGTTTTTGATAGGATTCGGGTCCCTGGGGGCTGCTGGACTAAGGGCCTCGCTTTCTTGCTGACAGTTGACAGGAGATGCCCTCAGTTCCTTGCCACATGGGTCTCTCCTGCTTGCTTCATTGGAGCAGCCACGGCAGAAAAGCCAGAGACTGTGCCAGAGGAGCGTCACTTACATGTCAAGCTATAGATGAAATCAGTCTTTATGGCCAGGCACGAAGGCTCATGCCTGTAATCTCAGCACTTTGGGAGGCCAAGGCAGGTAGATCATGAGTACAGGAGTTCAAGACCAGCCTGGTCAAGATGTTAAAACGTCGTCTCTACTAAAAATACAAAAAAGAATTACCGAGGCATGGTGGCAGGCGCCTGTAATCCCAGCTCCTCAAGAGGCTGACGCAGGAGAATCACTTGAACCCCAGGGGCAGAGGTTGCAGTGAGCCAAGATTTCGCTACTGCACTCCTGTCACGGTAACAGAGTGAGACTCTATATCTCAAAAAAAGCAGAAAGAAAGAAATCAGTCTTTATGACTTTACCATAACTTCTGCCATCTTCCATTTGTTTGGGGCAGGTCACCCAGGCCCAGCCCACACTCGAGCAAGGGGAATTACATAAGGCACACACAGAAGAGAAGGTCATTCTGGGCCGTGTTAGAAGAAGCTGCCAGACGCTCCCCACCGGTTTCCTTCTCCATCCAACACAGATGATACTAGGGTTGCTACAGAACTGCACGAGGTGGAGCATGTACACTGCTTAACATGGTGCCTGTGTGTTGTAAGTATTCAGTACATGGTTCTCTGACTTCTCTAGAGCAATGTTTTTCTCAGCCTTCTTTCATGTTCATCCCCCACCCTTAAAAGCCCTTTGGGGTTTTGCCAGTTGACCCTCTCTCCCTCATGAAATCTTTTTTAAAATTTTGTATTTTAATTTTTTGGGTCCATAGTAGGTATATACATTTAGGGGGTACATAAGATGTTTTGATAAGGGCATGCAGTGCATTAGAAACACATCATGGAGAATGGAATATCCAGCCCCTCAAGTATTTCTCCTTTGTGTTACAAGCAATCCAGTTACACTCTTTTCATTATTTTTGTGTGCAATTATGTTATTATTGACTGCTGGGTTAGCAAATACTAGTTCTTTCTCTTTTCTAACTATGTACGCAGAATTACGTGTGTATGTGTGCACACACAAGCACGCACACATGCCAAAAATATGCACACACACACACAACCCACATGGCCACACCGTCTTTCCCTGAGGCTGCAGGCTCTCCTCCACGTCTGGGCCCCCACCGGCTGGCTTCTTACCACCCAGAACCTCTTATGATCCTTCTCCAGCCAATGAACTCCTGGTCATGCATAAAAACTCCGTTGAAGATTCAGGGTAGCAGGCTGCTCTAGAATGTCCCTCAAAGTCCCGACCTCCCAGCGTTCACACCCTTGTGCAAGCCCCACCCCTTGAGTGTAAGCTGGACCTACCAACTCACTTCTAATAAATAGAATATAGCGAAAGTGACAGGATGTCTGTTTGAAGTGAGGTTACCTCACTACGCTGGGTCCGTCTTGCTCACCCCATCTTGCTCTCTCTGTCTCACTTGGTGGGTTGGAAGCTGGTGCCCACAGGGAACTGAATCCTGACAATGACCATGAGAAAGTTTGGAAGCGGATCCTCCTCTGCCAGCCAGGCCTTCAGATAAGACCTCAGCCTTCCCTGCAGCCTTGGGAGGGGTCAGGTAGGCTACCCAAGGAAGCCTGGAATCTTGACCCATAGAAACTGTGAAATGACAAATGTGTGTTATTTTAAGTTGCTAAGTTTTGAGCAATTCACTACACTGCAACAGATAATAAAATCGGCTTCTTTAGGAAAACTCTCCTGATAAAACCATTTAGGCACAGACACAGAGGCAAGCACACATTCATCTAAACACACATGCTCACATACATGCACTCACATGTACACACACACACACACACACACACACACACGAGCATCAAGCACCCTGACTCTGTGATGATTTGACCTTGGAATGAATCGCACTTTCTCGTCACTGCATTTCACCACCCAGTCTCCCCACTGTGATTCCTGGAGGTTGGGGACTGTGTCGTCCATATCACTTGACACCTGATCCTTACAGGTCTCAAAACATTTTCAGCACGTGGACACTCATCAAGCTGTCCTTTAGACATGAGGATCGAGGACACATTCCGCTTGGGTTGGCTGTGTCTCCTTGCCTCTTTTTCACAAACAGAGAGATTGCCTTTACAACATCCCTTTTCCATCGCCGCTTCTACTGATGACAGGAAATTACTTACCCTTCTTTCCTGGAAAACAGCCTGCAGGTTTCCTCACAGAGAGTAAGGAGACTGAGAAGACAAGAGCATTTGCCGGCACCAGCTGTGTGCCTAGAACACCAGGAAGGGAAAGAGCGCAGTTCTTGAAAAGGGTATGACCTCGCCGGGAGTTACAGGCACTGCCAGGCAGTTTATGATGTTGTGACAAAGCGAAGGGCTCAGACAGCCAGCATGGCAAAAGCAGGACGCTCAGAGCCTGATGGCGTGAGCTAGGAGCCAGCGCTGCCACTTGGCAGCGAGGTCACTTAGGGAAAGTTACTCAACCTCTCCCCTGCCTGTTTCTTCTGCTGTAAAATATGAAAAACTGTAGCATGTGCCTCTCAGGGCTTTGTGCGGATTCAGAAGGAGCACATGAGCGTCCCTGAAATAGGACTAATAAAGAGTAACTATTATTTATTATTATTATTATTAAGTCCAGAAAAGAAAGAGAAAAGAATGGGTGGCAGTAAGCAGGGAAGGCATCCTGGAAGAGGTGGAACTGAGGTAGGAATAACTGGATGGATGGCATCAATTAAGCAAACACTATCGAGGGCAATACATGTGGTGGCAGAAACTGCACAAACTGAATGGAAGAATGAACATCAGTCTGCCGATACTAATGACTAAAGGAGGGAACGGTGGAGCTTGAGTGTTACTCTCGCAAGGCAGCTCGCGACAAGACACAGAAAGCTGGAGCCCAGCTCAGCTGTGGGGTCTGTGTTCCTGCTTCTCAATGAGTAAGAAGTGGGAGTGTGAGGGGAGGTGGTTCTGCCCTGTCCTGGGGAGAGCCACTGGGGTACAGCAAAAGCAATGAGAGACTGAGATCATGGGAGATGGCGGGCTTGGCACTGAAGACCAAACCCCTTGTAAAGTGAAATTAAACATGGTAATCAAGACTATCGTTAACCCAATAGCATTGGTGTGGTCAGAGTTTACCTTAGAGAAACACTCACCTGTGTGCACAGGGAGACAAGTCCAAAGATGGTCACTGCAGCATTGGTTCTAAGTGAAGCCAGACGAAATGAACTACTGTAGAGTATCAGACAGCAATACAAAAAACTGAGGCAAGGAAAACAATATGGCCTCTCCCCAGCAGACTAAACATAGAATTTCCATACGTTCCAGCAACCCCACTTCCGGGTCCATACCCAAAATAATTGGAAGCAGGGTCTCAAATAGGCATTTGTACACCCATATTCATAGCAGCGTTATTGACAGTAGGCAAAAAGCAGACGCAACCAGCCAATGAATGAGCAGATAAACAAAATGTGAAAAATACTTACAATGGAATATTATTCAGCCCCCAAAAGGAAGGAAATTCTCATACATGCTATGACGTGGTTTAACCTTGGGGACATTATGCTAAGAGAAATAAGCGAGTCACAAAAAGACAAATATGGTACGATTCCACTTCTCTTTTTTTTCTTTCTTTTTTTTTTTTTGAGACAGATTCTCACTCTGTTGCCCAGGCTGAAATGCAGCAGCACAATCTCAGCTCAGTGCAACCTCTACCTCCTGGGTTCAAGTAATTCTCCTGCCTCAGCCTCCCAAGTAGCTGGGACTACAGGCACCCACCACCACACCCAGCAAATTTTTGTATTTTTAGTAGAGACGGGGTTTCACCATGTCGGTCAGGCTGGTCTTGAACCCCTGACCACTGGCGATTCGCCCACCTTCCAAAGTGCTGGGGTTACAGGTGTGAGCCACTGTGCCCAACCGGATTCCACTTTTATGGGGTTCCTAGAGTGGTCAACATCACAGACAGAAAGTCGAAGGGTGGTTGCCAGGGCTTGGGGGGAGGGAAGATAGAAAGTTGTTGATTAATGTGAAAAAGCTCTGGAGGTGGTTGGTGAGATGGTTGCATAACAGTGTGAATGTCCTTAATGCCAGTGCACTGTGCATTTAAACATGATCAAAATGGGCCGGGCACGATGGCTCATGCCTGAAATCCCAGCACTTTGGGAGGCCAAGGGGAGAGAATCCCTTTCTTCATCTGTAAAAAGGGAAAAATAACACAACTATCTCATGAGCTGCTGGGAATGTTAAATGAGTTCAAACCCATAAAGGCTTTAAAACAGTGCCAGGCACATAATCCCTTAATAAATATTAGCTATTACCGTTATTATTAGCCTGAGTCCTAAACAATTGGAAGAATTTTAAAAAGATGTTTCAAGAGATGGTGTTTGCTTGGGACAGGGGCAGGCAGTGTAGGTCCCCAAATGCCAGGCTTGCAGAGGGAGTCCAAGTGAATTGTGACTGGGGCGGAGGGCTCATGCCTCTAGGGTAGCAGGAAGACCCTTCTCTAAACGGTGCCATCCTGGATTCAGCCCCCCAAGTCATTTCACCTCTCTTCCCAGGACAACTCACTATAAGAATGTTTTATTTCTTCAGCTCTTACTCCTACCCACCTCGGCTTAAACTGACAATCACAAAATAATCCAAAGTTGATATATTTCCCAAAGTCTGATAATTCAGGTTTATGTTTATTCAAAGGCAAGTTATTATACATATATCATTGAGTTCTTTCTGTCCAACTTAATTCATCCTCCTCACACACTGTCCCTTCATTCACCCCACAAGACCCTCTAATGGAGCTTAATTATGTTTACCTTGCCTTTCCCCAGCCTCTTATCTGCAAGGCTCCTTGCTTCCCCGAACGTATAAACAAGCCTGATGGATCCAGCTGGACTAAGGCGTTCTCTAAAAAAGAGGCCAAGGTGGGGCTAAAGCAACACAAACAGGAAACATGGTGGGCCAATATGGCTTCACATCCAGTCTCAGTCCCTAACCAGTATGACAGCTGTTTTCAACAGTGGATTTTGGGAGTTGGTATCAGGCCAGGTGTCAACAGCATCAAACTAGAGACAGGTGCCCATTCAGTGAGGTCTCATATAAAACTCCAGATTTTGGCCTGGCTCAGTGGCTCATGCCTGTAATCTCAGCACTTTGGGAGGCCAAGGCAGGTGGATCACCTGAGGTCAGGAGTTGATATCAGCCTAGCCAACATGGTGAAACCCTGTCTCTACCAAAAATATATTTTTAAAAATAGCATGTGGTGGCATGCACCTGTAATTCCAGCTACTCGGGAGGCTCAGGCAGCAGAAATGCTTGAACCAGGGAGGCAGAGGTTGCAGTGAGCCGAGATTGCGTCACTACACTCCAGCCTGGGCAACAGAGCAAGTCTTCATCTCAAAACAAAACAAAACAAAACTCCAGATTTCAGGCTGCTCTCGGAGAACCACGGGCTGCAGCAGTGCTGGGCTGTGTTCTCTCCTGGTGACAACTGGCTGAGCCTAGTGACAGCTTCTTCCCCTTGTTTTATACATTGGAAGCATGACCTCTAGCTACCCATAGCTCCCTACTGTATCTCAGCCAGACCCCTTTCCTGCTCTTTTCCCATCGTCATTCCAACTGATCATCGCTGTAATCACAAGATATCCAGACGTCAATCACAAGGGCTAACTATACCGGAAAAGCTTGGAGACTAGCTGGAGAAACTCTCAAAGATCCACTAGTGATAACTGCACAGTGTAGCAGATGAAAGAGTCATCAAAAACAGGGCAAGAATGAGGAGTCCAATAGTCTTCCTGCAGGACATGACTATTAAGCTCAACTTTGAAGGACCGGTAAGATTGACAGAGGACAAGGACAAAGGCAAAAAATAAGCAAGTGGGGCTGCGTTCGGAGAACAGTGTGCATGTTCAATCAGCAGCCAGGTGCAAAAGGTATGAGCGGGGAAGGGCAGACACATATTGTGGTCAGAAACCTCAAATGCAAACCTGAGCTCAGACTTTTTTTCAAAAGGAAACACTAGCGACAGAGTCTGTGCTGCAATTTAAGAAGGATCTGACAACATCATGCAGAATGCATTTGGTTCAGGGTGGGAGGCACCGTCTGGGAAGCAACTGCAAGAATCCAGGCAGCACATTTGGGGGAAGCTACAGTAACAGAGAGAAACAACCCCCAAATCCCAGGGAAATCTTCTAAACATGGACACCGAGCCAAAGTCAGCCAACAATAAACAGGGAGGTCCTCCTCACTGTCCGAAGGAGTCGTTGCCTCCCAGCCCTGATTCCATGGGGGAAGGAGCTTTCTAACTTCAAAGCCTTCTGAAATCCAATTTTCTAGCTCCTCCAGGCATTGAAGAAACAGCTGGCCCACTGCTGCATGAACACCAGCCCTGGCCCCGCCAGGTCCAACGACAGCTCTTCCATCACAACTTCCCTGGGAAGACTGTTTCCTTTGTGGTAGCCAACATGTTTCTAGTGTGTAACCATAAAGCAAAGTCATATTTTCTTCAATATTTGGAGTGCAGTGGCCCTAAGCCATCAGCCGCTCATATTAGGAGGGAGTCCAGTAATTTCCCAGAGAACCCTTTCCACGTTTTTTTGTTTTTTTGTTTTTTTTGCCCTTGTGTTACATACATATAACACAAAATTTACCATTTGACCCATTTTTAAGTATACAGTTCACTGCTGCTAAGCATAGCCACATTGTTGTCACCACCTTCTATCTTTAGAATTCTTTTCATCTTGCAAAACTAGAACTTTATAGCCACAAAACAACTCCCCATACCTCCCTCCACCCAGCCCTGGCAACCACCTTTCTACTTTTTGTGTCTATGAATTTGACGACTCTGGGTGCTCATATAAGTAGAATCATACAATGTTCATTGTCTTTTGCTTATTTCACTTAGCGTAATGTCCTCAAGTTTTATCTACTTTGTAGCATGAGTCAGGATTTCCTTATTTCTTCTTTTCTTCTTTTTTTTTTTTTTTTTTAACCAGGGGAAAGCGCGAACGCAGTCCCCCACTACCACAAATTATGCAGTCGAGTTTCCCACATTTGGGGAAATCGCAGGGGTCAGCACATCCCGAGTGCAATGGATAAGCCTCGCCCTGGGAAAACCACCTTCGTGATCA
>CAUYQU010088197.1:0-19907 GCA_963574635.1 Cheracebus regulus
TCCAATATACATTATTCCCCCACACGCGCCAAAAAAAAAAAAAAAAAAAAAAAAAAAAAAGTAGAGGTCTTTTTTCATTATTATTTTAAAGAAATTCTATAGCTAGACTCAGAAAAACTGCCACATTATATTATGAATACCTGAAAGCAGAACACTTCCACTGATAGGAGATACCTTTCTTAGTGACCTAAGAATCTGCACTAAGAGAAAATGAGGAAGACTAATGGAGAAAACCATGTAAGCTAGCGATGTGAGTGATTTGTTTAAAGCAGAAGGGAGAAAGGAGCCCACACTCCCCAACGAACACACAGCCCCAAGTTCTTCACACAGAACTTTCTGAAGTATACGTCATGAGAGAGACACAGCAGTATCACAGCAGGGAAAATGCTACACACCCAGAGCTCCATTTTTGGTGGGGGATAAGAAGAAATCCTGATGCCTTACTAAACTGACAAAGCAGCTGGAAACAGCTGAATGTTGTTAATAGAGAAAATAGTCCCAAGTTGTGTTTTTATTAAATCAATTCTAAGATTGGTAAAAGATAATTTAAATGTCTAAAATCCTAAAAAAAATTTTTGATGTGTTCCCCTGTGGGGTGATTTTCCTAACTAATCATAAAGTTTTAAAAACGGAAGTTAAACTCACTGATTAGAATAGCAGAAATGTCTTTCTAGGGATGGAAGCACATATACTTTGTAAGTGCCTTCTTATTAATAATACATTCAAATATAAGAAGCTTTATAACATGCAAGGTCTTCCAACTAAAAGAGCTTTCCTATAGGTATCTAATTTAGAGACAGCATTGTTAACAATGTTGACATTTAAGTGGCCATAGCTAAAGCATTGCAAAGAACATTCCATTACAATAAATGCAAAAACCTACAACTTTTCTTGGTGTTCAGTTTAACAGGACATAAGTGTGATGGTTGACAGTGTGAAGGCTGAAACAACCTTCATAACTAGAAAGTTTACCTGATAATTTGAAACAAAGAGCCTCTTAGAGAAAAGCCTTCAGTAGAACAGGGGTACAATAGAAATGGAAGATTTATGGCATACTCAGTCTACTTTCCTGAGCTCTGTATCTGAGATCAGGGTTAGCAATACAAGCCTACACTTTCTCCTTCATAGAATTAGTCCACTCTCAAGACTCCAGCCCTAGTCTGCTGCAAAACTGGCCTAACCAGATTAACTCAACATTTCTGTATCTGAGGTTGACTTTACCAACCACAATGCCCTTACCTTTTCCACTGAAAAAAAAAAAAAATCTTTTTTTCTGACTTCCCTGTATTTTATTTGGATCAGTTGACAAGTACAATTAGTTTTTAATTTTTTGTAATAAATCATTTCCTAACCTTTTACTTATTACTGTCATTAAATTCATTCTATGCCCTTAACAAGTCATTCTCAAACTACAGATATTCTAGAAGTTTTCCTATCTCTCCACTCCATTCAACTCTGAACTCCACTAACAAGTTAATCTCCCAGAGCTTCCCTTTTAAGTTGATAATTCTTTTGCTAAAAACACTCGATGTCTGTGCACTCTCTCCTTAGTCTGGAAAACAATGACTGCCACAGCAATGTATTTCCTATTTCTTCTCATCACCAGTGCCTGACTGTACTTCACAATGTCTATTTTTCTCTGAAAATGCCTGGTCATTCCCAGCTCTCCTTTACATAGGCCACTGCCCTCTTATTTCCCATCCTCTTTGCCTTCAGTATCTCACTTGAGTATCAGTTCATCCATGGATGTTTTATTGACAATATCAGTCTTGTCTGTCTTACTTCGTACCAAAGCCTTCTTAGGGCACAGACCTTGTAATTCAGAGATTACCTTGCAGGGGGCTTCATCTAAAGGATTATTCAATATTTCTAATTTGTTCATTTTAATTACAGGAAAACATTTTACACAGTGAGATTGTAAAAAGCAATGTAAAATAGAATTTTACTAATCAAATCACACATTTAACATAAAGTAGATCCTACTGATTAAAGAAAGCTTGTAATAAACCACTTATAACATTTTTTAAAATGTGATATTAATAATCATTAGCAGAGATGTTCAGTTTCCTAGAAATTTAAATATTCACAAATTAGTTTTTTTAAATATGGGGTCATGATTGATAATATTCAACAACATAATGATTTCATTAAGTTTGAGAGTTCAGCAAACACTTTATAGTGTTTTACAGAAGAAACATTTATGATCAGAAATAGAGCTAATGTTTCTAGAACTTTTCATAACAAAAATTCACATTTGTACAATACTTAACCAGATTTTTAAAAATTTACTTTCAGATGTGTTCTCTAAATTGGGCTTCATAACATTTTAAGATATGTAATGAATAAAATTCCCATTTTAGAGATAAAAAGTAAAATCAAAAACTTCATGCATTCATTAACACATTTGATTCTCAACACTGAAAGGTAGTTCCTTTTTTCTATTTCAGAGAAGAAACAACTGAAGTTGTCAGAGTTTGAATAGCATGCCCATAGTCTCTAAATTGAGGGTTTTTTAAAAATACTTCTTCCAACATATATCATGATACATACAAATAGCACATACCATGACTAGGAATAAAAATATTTTTTATTGAGTGTCTACTTTATGTGTCAAGCTTTGTCAGTTGTTCTAATGATAATCCTTTAAAGTCATTTTATTTAGAATGAGACTCTTTAATTATACTTAATATATGGCAGGAGTTCGTTAGCAGATGAGAATAAAAGTTTGAAATTCTTTATAGATGACAAAGCAGAGGACAATTAAATAAATCGTCCAATCATAATACAATAAGCGGGAGACAGGATTTGAAACCAAGTCTTGAAGTATACAAAGAAATAATTAGTACAAACTCCTCCTCCTAACTTTAATCATGGCCCAAAGAAAACATAAAATTCACATCCATTCCATAACTCCGCTAAAAATTTTTTCATAGGATTACAATTCTCACAAATAAAATTTCCATGATTTTTTGTTTTTGCATGAGACTTTTATAAATTACGGGCCCATGAAGTTTTATTCTCCATTAGATACCACGTTGGGAAAGTAATAATTGGATTCTCTTTCCATCCCTGACTGTACAGGACCAGCTACATATTCTGATGTTAAAAATTACTCTTTGCCTGCTAAACTTTTTCACATATAACATCAGTTAGCTTATCATCCAAAGTTACAGTGGTTAACTATATTGGATTTTGTACTACTACATTAGATATCAAAACAAACATTCGGGCATGTATACTGCATCTAAAATCTTTGAGTTACAGGACACAATCTGTAAAGGAGAAAACACTTCTTTTAAAACTATGCCAAATTTCTTGCTAGATTATGTGGGGTGCCTCTGTCTCCAGTAAAATATATTTTATTGTAGCAATGTCAATGACTGGATCACACTGTATACATAGCTCCTAAGTAACCAAAAAATATTTGTGTTTATGTGAAAAGAAGTAATGCATACAAAACAGAAAAAAAAAGTCTTGAATGATAACCCAGACTCCCTCAAAAACTTGCTGCATCATCCTAAGCAAAAAAACTCTCTTTTCTTACATGATAAAATTGGTGCTAACCTCTATCTATATATAAATGCATGGTGTCCACCTTTTTATTTTTTTTATTTTTTTATTTTTTTGAGACAGAATCTTGCTCTGTTGCCAGGCGCCAGGCTGGCGTGCAGTGGCGCGATCTCAGCTCACTGCAATCTCTGCCTCCCGGGTTCAAGCAATTCTCCTGCTTCAGTCTCCCCAGTAGCTGGGACTACAGGCACGCACCACCATGCCCAGCTAATTTTTGTATTTTTTTGGTAGAGACAGGGTTTCACCATGTTGGTCAGGATGGTCTTGATCTCTTGACCTCGTGATCCGCCCGCCTCGGCCTCCCAAAGTGCTGGGATTACGGTGGTGTCCACCTTAAAAAGAAACATTAATGCTAAGAAATCCACCATGCCTCCTTAGAAAGAGCACCATGTAACAATTCGCCTTACTTAGCCTTCTAGACAAGTCAGACACAGTGGAGTAGCTGAAGGTGCAGAGTAGAGGCTGAGGCAGGAAATGCTCTTTCTA
Source organism: Cheracebus regulus (assembly GCA_963574635.1). NCBI lineage: Eukaryota > Metazoa > Chordata > Mammalia > Primates > Pitheciidae > Cheracebus > Cheracebus regulus. The sequence continues at coordinate 4,057 of CAUYQU010088197.1, forward strand.
AATCTTTCTATACCTCATTAAATGGCCATGGGTAGGTTCGATTTTTCTCTGTGTGGATTTGCCCTTCTGTGATATCAGTGAGCTATCTGATTTTTTTTTTTCTAATTCTCAGAAACCTAGGAAACTGAAGTCCCTTGAAAAACTCCAAATAAATCTAATCAGTAATTTTATCGTATCCCTGCCCTACTTTCCCACTTCCCTAGGGCATTTCCTAGGATCACTACCAAATCAACTGCTTAAACATGAATCTCTGTTTCAGGGTCTATTTCTAAGGGAACCCAAATTATACAGTGCCAGCTATATAAGAGCTGATAATGGGGTTGATTTATGTCCCCCTCTCTAGCTCCAAAATATTTTGAATTCCTAACCCCACCCTCATCCCCAATACTTCAAAGTGTGACCTTATTTGGAAATAGAGTTGTTGCAGATGTCATTACTTAAGGTAAAGTCATTGTAGTGGGCATTATTCCCATATGACTGATGCCCTTATAAGAAGAACACAGAGAAGAGACATGGAGGGAGAGACACAGAAAGAAGGCCGTGCATCAGCAGAGGCAGAGACTGGAATGTTGCAGCTTCAAGCCAAGGAACGCCAAGGAATGGAAGGCCACTGCCGAAGCTAGGAAGAGACCAGGAAGGAGTGTATCTAGAGGCTAAGAAGGATCGTGGCCCTAAGAGAATAAATTGCTGCTGTTTTTGCTTTTGTTTTGAGACAGGGTCTCACTCCAGTTGCCCGGGCTGGAGAGCAGTGACACAATTTCAGCTCCCTGCAGCCTCAATCTCCCAGGCTCAGGTGATCCTCCCATCTCAGCCTCCCAAGTAGCTACAGGCATTTGCCATCACATCCAGCTAGTTCTTACATTTTTTGGTAGAGATGAGGTTTCACTGTGTTGCCCAGGCTGGTCTTGAACTCCTGAGCTCAAGCGATCAGCCCATCTCAGCCTCCTGAAGTGCTGAGATGACAGGTGTGAGGGTGGTGCCCAGCAAAATTTCCGTTGTTTTAAGCAATCTGCTTTGTGGTACTTTGTTACAGCAGCCCTAGGAAAGTAAAATAGGCTGCAATACCTAATTCAGGTGTTTTTCAAAGGCTATGTCATATGAACTGCTTATTGTCTCAATCTTATCTTCTTCCTCTTATCTCCCAGAAACCCCAAATTCCTTTGGCTTTAATGTTTACTTCAATTTCTTCTTTAGTTTTGTGACATATTCATCACTATTCTCTGATTTACTAATCTTGATCTCCCATTTAATATTTACCTCTGCACTATACTTTGAATCAGGACGGCAGTTATTAACGGCAGTTAACAGTATGTATCAGAATTGCCTGGAAGTCTAGTAAAAATAGATTGTTGGACCTCCAGCCCCAGAGTTTCTGATTCAATAGGTCTACATTTGGCCAGTAATTTGCATTTCTATCAAGTTCAGGTTCCCAGATGCTCTTGATTCGGCCGGTCTGGGACCATACTTCAAGAATCAGATTTAGGGAGTTGTCAGAAATTCCTGCTCTAAATCACCACCTCTGACTCAGCCCCACTCCTTAAAACAGTGATAGCTTCTTCCACTCCCATTTTCCAAAATCAGCAGAGGATGAGTTCCAACAACAATATTGAATTTATTCTTTTAAAATTAGCATCACATAAAGATCTCATGGCTTTGTGGTGCCAGAGGTTATCAGGAACTCCTGGATACATCTCATAGCCCTGATAAAACATCTTAAACACTGTTGCCCGATTCATATTTCCTTTTTGTGTGTATAAACTCATGGGGTACAAGTGCAATTTTGTTACATGCATAGATTGCATAGTGGTGAAGTCAGGGCTTTTCGAGTAACCGTCCCCCAATTGATGTTCATTATACGAATTAAGTAATTTCTCATCACCCACTGTCCTCTGCCCCCTCCCTGCTACAAGTCTCCATTGTCTATCATTCCACACACTATGGCCATGTGTGCACATTTTTTAACCCCCTTCGATGAGTGAGAACTTGCAGTGTTTGTCTTTCTATGCCAGACTTATATTTCTTGAACCCCTTGCCTTCAGTGATCCTCCTGCCTCCACCTCCCAAACTGCAGGGATTACAGGCATGAACCACTATGCCTAGCCCAGACTCATATTTCTAAAACACAAACATCATTAGGAAATTTATCTGCTTAATTATTTTTTTCAGGTCAAAATTAAAACTCCTTGACATGATATTTGCAATCTGTGATAATCTCACTGGCCTAGTCTTCCAAACTCATCTCCCATTTCTGGCCTATGGTGGGAAGAGTGCACACAGAGAAACAATATTTATTGAGCACATACTAGAGGCCAGTGTTAAGTCAGCTGAATTATTTCTATTATCTCATTTTGTTATCACACAAATCTACAGGAAGAAATTATTAATTTCAAGCAATTCATTTTGATTGAAAGGAGAACATTAAGGCGTAATCAGCTACAAAGATGAGTGAACGCAGACACTGCCTCTGATCATCCCCACCTGGATTCAAATTCAAGTCTAAGTACTTCCAACACCCTTTCCATCCTGTAGTCTCTTTACTTGGAGTGACCAAACATCCTGGTTTACCTGAAGCAGTTCCTCTTTATTCCTATTGTCCCAAAATAGTCAGGAAAAGCACCCTTTTCACTCTGGAAAGTATCATTCTGATTTTGTTGGTGAATTGCATGACCACTCTGCCTATACTCCAAATCTACCATGCTATCACATGTTTCTGGAATGCAGTATACTTGCTCATGATTCCATTTCTTTCCCAGTACTGTTTCTTCTGCTTAGAATATTCTTCCTTTCTCTTTGTCTCCTGGGAATAATACGTCCCATTCTCAGGACTCATCTTCTTCATTGTCTCTGTGAAGTCTCCCCAATCCTCTAACTTCAGACAGGGGTCAATACCCTCCTATGTGCTCCCCATACCCCCACATTACTGCTATTCTTTTATATATTTTTTGAGTACTTGGTGATCTTCTCTATCAGCCTGTTAATTCCCTAATGTTTGGACTGTACCTTAATTATCTGTATATCCACAGTGTCAACAATTTTGTATGGTTCTGAGAAAATCTTAAGTATTTGTTGAATAATAGGATAAACGAAATAATAAATTTGAAAGATCTAGCCATTTGCAACAATTACTATAAAAAGTAGAAGCAGTCTCTTCTAAAAGGAGTGAGCCTATACTAGCCTATACTAGCTAGCTCTGATCTACTGTACCAGGAGGCTCCTTAAGTTCTGAATAGTTGTTCACAGAGCCTCTGACCCCGCATCAGTACTCATACCCAGGCTGTCCTGTTTTACGAAGGGGTTCTCCTGTTTGGGGTCTGAGATATTGTTCCCAGTTTTCTGAACTGCTCTCTACTTCTACAATGTGCTTCATGATCCATTTAGATATTTTCCCATATTTGCTTAGTCCTGTGGTTAAGAGTCAAACTGCCTGGGTTTGAATTTGTGCTCCACTATTTCTTAGATGGGTGACTATGTGAAAACCTCTTAAGTTTCCTAAGCCACAGTTTCTCCATAAAAAAATTAGTAAAATTAACAGTGTCTTATTTAATTAAGATAAGTTTTCTAAAGGACTTAACATAGTAGCTGGAACATAGTAAGAATCCACAAATGTTAGTTATGATTTTTATTAATAGTATTATTATTCCTTCTTTATGCCTAAGCTTTCCTACCAGACTAAAAACCTTGTTTCCTCCAATAATCAGTTTCTGTCCTTCAGGATTCATTAATTTTAGATATCTCAATCTATGTTACATTCCCTGAATAAGCCCAACAGACTGTAAGTGACTCTAGATATGCCACCGCTTCTCTGGGCTTCTGCTGTCTCCTTGCCTAGCACTAACGCTGCTCCATAGAAGCTTTTTAAATAAGCCTCTGTTTAACTGACTCATCAGATTAACTGAGTATCTGTATGGCTCCTCTAGAAGACAGAGCCTGAGGCAGGGATTAAAGTTATGACACTAGGGACATATAAGCCCAGGGTGATAAAGACAAAGAGAAAGACAGAAGTGAGGCAATAAAAGACGTGGAGTAAGGGAAATCATTATCATGATGGTCACCACTTCACACAGAGTTCAAAAGAGTTGACAACAGTGCACTGGGAAGACTTCACTCAGCACAAAGGGACTTCTTCCTAGAAAGGATATAAGGAGAAGCTTACCTTGTTGCTGTCCGCGGAATGAAGAAAGGAGAGATTCACCTCTAGATGCCTCCTATTTCTCATTTTCTGTTGGTCATGATTCAGTAGGAATTGGGAGACATCTTCCAGCACTGCCAATTGACTCATAGGCCCCCTGGTAACCACTCAGGAGGCCAAATCCCATGCTTGCAATGTGGTATTTTATCGATAGCTAAAGTGGAAGGGTGACTTGGTGCAAGTAAATACCACCTGAGAGAAAGAAGAAGAAATGTCACCTAGGGGACCTGAGAAGATATACATGATTTGTGTCCGATATACTGATTCTCTGGGCCCTTGCGTAAAAGTCTCAAAACTCATGACGAGTAGGCTATTCTCTAGAATTCTCTAGTCTTGTGCTTTAACTTGATGAATTACATGCTTGTAAGAATCACTTATGTTTATTCTTAAGTTGTTTCTGCCATTTGTACTTGTTATTTTAATTATACAATTATTTAATTCAATACCCCATGCTAGTAAAATATGAGTGTGAAAAGAATAAAAGGTGTTTGTATGGAAATGAAAATGAGTATTTTGGAAAGACTTAGTAAAGGTAAGTCTCTTGAAAAAGACTGTAAAGACAGGTTTGCTAAGAGAGACGAAAGCAAAATATTTGCAAAGGGCAATGTTAAGAAGCCAGAAGAATCAGCACTCATATAGGTTCATCCATGCCTTTGCATTCTTGCTGCATGGAAAAATCCTGTATGAAGCATGATCTATTTGGTATTGCATGAAAGACAACATGGAAATCCAGTCAGCACACTCATCATTGAAGAAAAGTCCTAGCTAATAACAACAAAAATATTGATCATTTTACATACATTTTTATTAAAAATTATAAAGAACTTTTAGAGTTATATATGCATTGTTGTTTAAGATTCCTTGCTTTAACCAGCTCTTTTGATTTACCAACTGTAACAGCATGGCTTGATTATGTTGTGGTGACAAACAACTCCCAAATCTCAGTGAATGATACAACAAATCTTTATTGCTTGCTCACCATAAATCTGGAGGCTCTAATACCTATCCTCCATGGGTAGCATCTGAAGCACTTACTATATGAAGCATGTGCCATCCTGGGTCAACATGGAAAGGAAAGAGAAAACATGAAGAATCCCGTGTAGGCACGTTAATGCCCTCTGGGATTGATGCACTTCACTTCTGCACATTACCCAAAGCTAGCCACATGACTACACCTAAATTCAAGGAGCAGAAGCATAATCCTCCCAAGTGCCAGAAAAGGAGAAGACCTGGAAAAACCAGAGAGCCCAGTGGTGTTCACCACACCAACCTACTGTGGCAGGCATATGGAGTATGAGGGCTTCTACTCAATCAAGTGAGAGAGGTTGAGGCAGAGAAATATACTGGTTTTTCTTTAAATAATTAAAAATGAATATTTAAAATTGATGACTTAGTGGCTATATTGTCAACGCTATTCTTTATTTCTGGGAGCTTGCAACCAATTAATGTAGTACTATATATACCCTATCTCAAGTCCAACTTCTTTGACCTGAGGCTACTTAAAGTAAACAACAGCTCTAATCCAAGAAGTGGGTCATGAAGAAAGCTGGGGAATAAGAAGGAGGTGTCATTCTGTTGGCTGTTGTATTCTCAAAAGAATGTCTTGGTTAGCTGATGGATGGATTCTTTATTAGAAGCAGTAATACTCTAAGTTATTACTTTGTCTTCGGAAAGAGCAACAAATTGTGCCTATATTTAATTTTTAAATTTTTCATAAAAAATTGGTGTACTTTTCAATCTACTTACGATATGTTGTGAGTCATTGGTGGTAAATTATATGAACCAACTTATATTATAAGCAAGTTATACTATAATATAAAAATGTCAAGCTGGGGAGGTGTAGAGATCAAGTCTGTTTACAGTGCTAAAGAAAAATCAACCATCATTTCCTTTTCCATTAATCTAAGCAGAGCCAAGTGTGATATCGAGTTTGGAGGGATAGGAAGAGAGATTGTGTGGGTGGAAATAACTTATTGGGTGATTCTGATTGGCCCCTCTCTAGCTAAAGGCCTGGCAGTGGGTGGAAAAGTCACAGCACTTGGGAGAACATTGGTTTGACTACTTACTCACTGTATGTCAACCTGGAGCAAATTGCCTTCAGTCTTAGCCTCAGTTTCTTCATCCAATAAACCTTTTATCTTATAGTGTTATTTTAAAGATTAAATAAGATAATAACCATAAAGAGCCTTAATGCCATGCTTTAAAAGTGGTTTGAAACATTGTAATGAATTCAAGGTAACAAGAGTTTAGTTACCACCAAGATCTTCAAAAACTAATCCACAATTAAATTCAATATTTAAAATAACAAGAACAAAACACCTACTGTGTGTTTAGAATTTAGAGTCTTGTGTCTACTACTTAATTTCTACTGCCTGAAATTTTTGTATCCTTTATGCTTATTGTGCTCAGAATTATAGAAAAGTGATTTACAAACTGTGTGTCACTACCCATTTGTGGGTAATGAAAGAAGTGTAGTAGGTTGTAACCAGCATTTTTAAGTGAAATAAATAGGACAGAAACAATCAGAACACATCACATGGTTTCTTAGTAAGATGTATGTACATTGTAATAAATGGGCCATGATTTAAGTATATTTCCTATTGCACTTTTTTTATTTTTAAATAAAAAGCTAGGTAAAATACTCCTCTAGAACAATCCCAAATGAAATCTGGTACATTTTTCTACCAAATAAATCTGATTTTATCTCACTACCCTTTTAATGGAGAATCATAAAATATAAAACGTTTTAGCCATCCACCCAGCCAAGTTTTTCTTTAGTAATTCCAATATCATTATGTATCCTTTAGAATGACGTTTACACAGCTAGTATGTCAAGAAAAGCAAATGTACATGATACTGGACAAAAAGTGATTACACAATATGCCCAAGTTACTGTTGCATGGAGGAGGTTGAATGGTGCTGCATAGGCACTGCCAAGGCACCAAGGATATGGGGGATCCAATTAGATTTACACTCTGCACAGGAGGGACTTGTCCCACTTAGGTGGCTTTAAAATGTCTTTCTATATCACATAAAGAACAGAATGCAACACCAGAGGAGAGAAAACACCTTGTCACAGAGAACAGAGGCCCAGAGACTCTCTGAGCAGCAAAGCCAGTCCTGAGGCAATAAAACCTCCCTGGTTGTGCCTAACCATTTGGGACGAGGTCACCAACCTGGCATCCATAGATTAGGCCACCATAGAGGCGTTTCTCTGAAAGACATGGCAGCAGAGACTGATCACCGCATGCATTGTATAAACTTTATAGATCATTGTACATGATTGTTCAGAGTCAGTCATCTGTAGTTCTCATTCCAGCCTTTAGTCATTCTCAAGAAACCAAGAAATGCCATTTTTGTAATATTCTGAGTTAAAGAATCTCCCCACACATAGGAAATGGGTTACTCATACCAATTAAATCAGAATTTTGATGCCCCATGTGGACTAAACCAGGTAAGCAGCCTCTTCTCAAATCCTGCTTCAATGAGGCTTATGCCTGCATGGGTGTGCTACTCATTGAACATGAATACAAAGGTGCCACCAGGCAAGGAGTTTTTCTGGTTCATCATTGCACTGCAGGATGCCATGAAGGAGTCACAGGCTGTGGCTTCCATGAAGCCCGTGACAAATTTAATACCCTATTACTTGTGTCGTCTGCACTAGGACTTCATTTGGTGACATCACTGGGAACAACTAAAGTTGAAATTTGTGTGACATTTTTGCAGGTGTTGCTTTTCACCAAAAACGTTATTTTACATAGTTTAGCCACAGTGCAGTGCTTTAAGTCTAGAACTAAACCTCAGGAAATCTAATGAGGTTGAAAAGAAAAGTGAAAGTTAACGGCTGCGGCTTTAACAAAGGCTCATCCTCCCTCAGGCTCTAAAGAGTCAGTAACTGAGTTCAGTAACTGAAAATTAAATTAGAAGAAATGCCACCTCTGCAGCTACTTTACCTTTAGCATTAACAGTAATATAGAATGAGATGGAGGTGGGGGGTTCGGCTCAATAGAGCCATCAAGAAACTTTCAGAGCCTTGAAACAGGATGGAATCTGCTCTTACCATGTTTTAAGCTTCCCTTGGTTTTATATTTTGCCCTCTCTCTAGCCTTTATTTCCCTCATAGCCATATCCTTGTCGTATTTTTCCTGTTCTCTACTTTCTGCTGTTCTTTCCCCCACTACAAGTCTTAATTTCCTTTTTTTCTCTTCCCCCACTGCCACATTTTTTTTCCTGGATTCTCTGAGTTTGTTTTCCCTCCCCTCCCATATTTACATCTTTACAAGAATAATTTAACTGATGACAAGGATTTTGTGACTTGCCCTGTTCCGAATTTGGGAGAAAACAGTTAAGGATTCTCTAGGGCATAAGGGTTTTGACTTTATCTGGTCACATCAAATGAACAGGAACCACTTTCTCAGGATCGTATTATCACAGCAAGTGATAAGGGTGTGCAGGAAGAACTTATAAGCAGTGGCTCATATTTTTTTTTTTAAGGCTGGGGGGAGGAGTGGCAAGAAAGGAAAACAAATTAGCCTTTGTCAGGCTCCTCCCCATTCTTCAAATAAGCATCTTTAAAAAACAATCAAGCAAGGTTGTCAATTTGGCCAAAAATCAGGAATGCTTTAATATAATAAGATAGTACTGCCACCCATTTACTTCTAAACAAATTGCTAAAGAACCTAACTATATTATATAGCTATAAAGAAATAAAGGCTATTTTATCATAATTTGATTATGCTACAAAGCACTATGCTTAGCAATTCGTGGATCTAATTTTAGTAGTAATAATCTCTTGCCCTGTTATGTAAATGGAAAAAGACTTTCTACAGGCTTCAGATAGAGATAAGCTTAAGATCGAAAGCACGCAAAAGCCATGGTTCAATTACTCTAAAGTGATCTGCATCATATGTTACAGTACATCTTTCTGCCTTTGCACAAAAGCTCGTATCTGCTGCAAATTAGCCATCCTTTTCTAAATGCTACAGATGTCCTCTGAGAGTTAACTGATTCAAATTAAAACCAAATCCTGCAACTGCAAAAAAAATAAGGGGCATTTAAAAATTTTTCAGAATGCTTTTTCCTTTCACAGCTTTTCTCCAATTTTACCCCTCCCCCTCCTTTTTAAAGAAAAGACAAGTGAAACTTTACAAGTACAATTCGTTTTCACTTCCAGTCCCACCCATTTTGTGTAAGGATAAACTACCAGGATGGTGCCATTCCATGTTAAGTCTCCACAGGCCACAGAGATGCAAGCTCAGAGCACACTTCTCAGGTACTAGCCTGGCCCCTCAGCAGACGTAACTCTGACCCACATCTTGGAATACAAGGCTCTGGAAATAGAGCACTTCACCAATCTTTATCCTCCAGTCTCTTTAGTTGCTCATTGAAATGAAATTTATAATAATCCAAAAGTTAGCTACCCCCCGTAGCACCAGGGCTGCAGGGATAGATGGAGCCACCCATTGGAACTACCAGGCTTCCCTCTCAATGGGCCTGTTTCCCTGCATCTGTCTACAACTTAGTTTTATTCACTCCTACTGCAGATGCTGTTTTCCCATACTCTGGAAGACACAGCTGTGAACTACTATCAACTTCTCTCCCATAGCTTCACCATACAGGAAGGCATGGCCCTCCGCCTCACATGCGTGTATAGGATATCCTGAGGGAGGACTCCTAGGTCCTGCTTAAGTCAGTTGTTCCTTCTAAGTGGGCTCTCACCCCGACAACACACACCATGTCCCGGGAAATTATCCTGAAATCAGTGGTCCTCACTAAGCCTGATTGGGATGGGATTGCAATCCCCCAGAAAAAGAGGGGGGTTTTGTATCTAGAAGAAAGAAAATTTAAAATAGTATATTTCCATTCTACATGGGCTGTGGCTTTTCTTAGTTTAAGGCCAAAAGAGAAAAGAAAAAAAAAAAACTGATGAACAATTAAATGTTGATGCTCAAGGCTAAATGCATTGTTTTTAGTCTTTTACCCTATAATTTAAAAATTACTGTTGTTGGAGGTGATGAATATCACAGATATCCTGATTTGATCATCACACATTGTATGCATGTATCAAAATATCACATGTACCCCCTAAATATGTACAACTATGATATAGCAATAAAAATATTTTTTAAAAGTTAAAAAATAAAATATCACTATTTCCAAAATTGTCTCCTTATCCTAGGATTCTATGCCTATTGTTGTTCCCAAAGAAAAAAAAAGTTAGATAGATGACAATAGATAGATAGATAGATGATAGATAGATAGATAGTAGATAGATACAGATTAAAGCCTTTTCAATACTGACTTTCAGTGATCAAGATACTAAATATTTCTAGGGAACAGCAAGGGTGGGACATGATGTCTTCTGTTGATTAAATTAGAACTATTATATCTGAGTAATACATGAGAGAATATAGAATGCTTATTGCAGAGGTGTATTATTTTATTATTTGACTTTATATCTGTTACTTCTTTAAGATTTCTCCTCACCCAGCCTTCCCTAGCCACTCTATTCCCAGCCCAGGAGGCAGCATATTATAAAGTGATAAATGTTTTGCTAAATTCTCTGGGATTAAAAAAAAATTCTACATAAATATTTCACAGCAAAAGAAAATATCATCATAGTGAACAGGCAACCTACAGAATAAAATTTTTGCAATCTATCCATCTGACAAAGGGCTAATATCCAGAATCTACAAAGAACTTAAACAAATTTACAAGAATAAAACAACCCCATCAACAAGTGGATGAAAGATACGAACAGACACTTCTCAAGAGAAGACATTTATGCAGCCAACAGACATATGAAAAAATGCTCATCATCACTGATCATTAGAGAAATGCAGATCAAAACCACAATGAGATACCATCTCACACCAGTTAGAATGGCGATCATTAAAAAGTCAGGAAAGAACAGATGCTGGAGAGGATGTGGAGAAATAGGAATGCTTCTACAATGTCGGTGGGAGTGTAAATTAGTTCAACCATTGTGGAAGACAGTGTGATGATTTCTCAAGGATCTAGAGGTAGAAATACCATTTGATCCAGCAATCCCATTACTGGGTGTATACCTAAAGGATTATAAATCACTCTGCTATAAAGACACATGCACACATATGTTTATTGTGGCACTGTTCACAATAGCAAAGACTTGGAACCAACCCAAATGCCCATCAGTGATAGACTAGATGAAGAAAATGTGGCACACATAAACCATGGAATACTATGCAACCATATAAAAGAATGAGTTCACGTCCTTTGCAGGGACATGGATGAAGCTGGAAACCATTATTCTCAGCAAACTAACACAAGAACAGAAAACCAAACACCACATGTTCTCACTCATAGGTGGGAATTGAACAATGAGAGCTCATGGACACAGGGAGGGGAACATCACACCCTGGGGCCTGTCACGGGGTGGGGGCCTAAGGGAGGGATAGCAACAGGAAAAATACCTAATGTAGATGATAGGTTGATGCATGCAGCAAGCCACCATTGCACATGTTTATACCTGTGTAACAAATGTGCACATTCTACACATACATTCCAAAATTTAAAGTATAATTTTAAAAACTGGAATTAATCACAAAGTTCAATCCTCTCCCCAAAATGGCATTCTAAATAATTTTCAGGAATATAAAGAGAAGTTACTATTTATAACTTAAGGAATTACATTATACATATATAATTTATATAAATATAAATTACAATTGGATTGTAATTTAACGAATTACAATCCAATTGCAATACGTTTTTTTCTATAGCCCTCAAAAACTTTTATTGTACTTTTATCTTGTATATTTATTGTTATTAAACTTTTTATGCTCAACTCTAGATACACATTAACATAAAAAATGTTGTCAGGTTGGGGAGCTTGAGCTTTAATTGAGGTCTTGATTAGATCACCAACTGGCTACATGGCATTGGTTAGGTTACTTACTGTTTCTGGTCCCCAGTTTTGTCATCTAGGACATGATGTTATAAAATATGAAGAAGTCCTTAGGAAATTCTAACATGATATACAAAAATATTCTAAAAATGAGGTGCTGAATCTGTCAGGATTTAACTGGAGAAGCAGAATGAGTAGGTATATTTTTATGTGTATTTTATATTTTAAAAATACATATGTAAAAATATACACCATGGAATACTACGCAGCCATAAAAAGGATGAGTTTACATCCTTTGCAGGGACATGGATGAAGCTGGAAACCATCATTCTCAGCAAATTAACACAGGAAGGGAAAACCAAACACCGCGTGCTCTCACTCAAAAGTGGGAGTTGAACAATTAGAACACATGGACACAGGGAGGGGAACATCACACACCAGGGCCTGTCTTGGGGTGGGGGGCGAGGGGAGGGATAGCATTAGGAGAAATACCTAAGGTAGATGATGGGTTGATGAGTGCAGCAAACCACCATGGCAGGTATATGCAACAAACCTGCACATTCTGTACATGTACCCCATTTAATGCTTACTTAATAGTATTATAGTTTAATAATTTAACTTAAAGTATTAAAAACAATAATTTAAAAAGGAGAAAATAAAAAATAAAAATATACATATATACATACATACACATGTATCTATGTATATGTATGCACAGATGTGTGAATTTGTGTGTGAGAGTGTGTGTGTGTATTTACTTATTACAGACAATTTCTGGCTGAGCAGTCATTGCCAGGCTGTCTTCACATCAAATGCTAGAGCCGAAACTGCACAGGTAGGCAACAGTGGATATCACAAACAGGCTTGACCCCATAAGGACGCACTGAAACGTATGTCTTTTCTTGTTGCCTCTGACCTTGGTAACAAGGGTATTCTGTAGAATGTGGACCAACTTCACCATGGAGCAGAACACAGCCACCTGGCCAAGGAGTCAGGGAAACCAGTGGAAGAGCAGGGAGAAGGGAGAGCAGGTGTGGGCCCACCGGCCACTTCCTTCCAATGAGATGAATTAGAGCTCTTTGACAGTCTTCTTCCCTGGGCTCCCTGGAGTCTCAGCTTCTTGGGACTGACATAGTCCCCATTTACATGGTTTCCACATGACTAAGGCAGGACCACCCACGTTATTCTCCCTTTGAATGAACTCAAAATTCACCGATTTGGGACTTGAATTACATTTGGAAAACCCTCCCCAGCAGCACCTACACTAGTAATGACGGAATATCTGGGGAGGGTGGTATGTACACACTAGTAAAAGCCAGCTGTCTCTCTTCTCCTTTAAAGTCCATCCTAATCAGAAACATAAATTATATTGAACGGGAAATCTGGGGAAAGTAGTTCACCCTAGCCAAGATGATACATCACAAAGCCATCTTGGATATCAAAAAGAAATATTCTCTCCTAGAAGACAAAACGAGTGACCTATTCTACAAATGGCAACATGGCCCAGGGAGTCATTCTCTGTTCTTGTCCATCTCTGCCCTGCCCATGCACATTCTAGCTGACAGGCAGCACCCTACACCATTCTTGTCCCAAACGAACGTGGTGTACATTCAGGGAGGCTTGCTTTTCCCCACCAAGGTCCCATCCCATCCTGAGCTCTTCATCATTAGAAATGCATTCGTCTATTATGACCTAGTTATGGACAAAAAGCAACATCACATCACCACGATTTTGCTTTAGTTTTGAACAAAAGATGCCTTTCTTTTTCCTTCAGAAGTCATCCTGGGCCCTCCTCCTACTTTCTTTACACTGCTTTCCTCCCTTTAGGCTTTGGCTTTGAGGAAAAGGTTAACTGTGTATTTTTAAGTATGTTCTCTTCTCCACTGTTTCTTTCTTCACTCTTCTAAACTATAGGGAGTGGACAGGTCAAAGCACAGTAAGAATGGGGCTATTTGAAGAATTTTTTTTAATGCATCCACAAAATAAATAGACCATGGGTATTTCTTGGTAATTTTCTAGTGATTCTTACTAGTTGAAGCTACTTTTGACACTATAGGTATCCAGGATCCTGATTAAAATGAAGTTTAACTTATTGTCCATCATCTCTAGCACCAAGGGTCACTGTCACAAGCTATAGCTTCAAGCCTTTCCCAGTGGCTCCCAATCCTGTATCTGAAGAGACACAGAGGCCACATTCAGTGTCTCCGCATCAAGCCACCCTCCTGCCAGCCCTACCACAATCTTGCTGATACTTTCCAGGATCACAGTGAGTTTTTGTTTACTCCGCAGTGACCGAACCTCTGCCACACAGCTCTGTCCTAATACCTTGGGTCTCCATCCTGCTGTACCAGTTTTTCTGGTTGATTCTCTACTTCAACCCTGATACCTAGAACTTTGACGTGCCCCTCCCACCAAGGCTGCCGAGGCTCATCAACTGCTTTTGAATGTCAGTTGCTCTGACTGGGTATTCACTACTTATGGCTGGATCCTCTAGAAGATTTCACAGAGGGTCCATCTGTCGGAATCACCCCTTTGTATTATCAGTCAAAAACCAGCTCATGTCCTCTTCAATCCCCACTCAAACCCCAGCCCTTTTCTACACACTCGTTGATGCATCCACATCTTGCCTGCTTTTCAGTAAGTCTCACTCTGATTGCTCAACTGTTCAGAATGCCTCTGAATATCTATTGTCAGCGCTTTCCTTGGGAGCTTACCTTAAGGCTCTGTTTGGGTTCTCAGTTCCAGTTCTTATCATATCAGGCAGATCCATTTTAACACCAATCAAACAGCTGTGTTTGATCATCATGAACATGTGACTTTTTTTCCTGGAGACACAGAAATCATAAGAAGCTAAAATATATGAAGAATAAATTTCACCAAATCTTAATGCTTCTATGTTGACAAAGTAATTGGACACAGAGCTCCTAAAGACCTTAGTGAAACAATCATGGGTGTTGATTAGAACAGTTTATACTAATTGTTAATATACTAACAGTGTGTAGTTAGTATGGAAAAGCCTTGCTGGTTGCTTGCTTGCTTCCTTTTTCTTTCTTTTCTTTTTCCTTTTTTTGCTCTTCTTTCTATTCGTTCTTTTCTTAAGCATCTGGTTTTGAGCAAGAAATTGTGGTAAACAGAGAGAGATCCAAGATGGCCGATCACTAGCAGCTCAGGATTGCAGCTCCCAGTAAAAGCGCAAAGAGCCAGTTGACGCCACACTTACCGATAAATTTTCGCTGCCCACAGACCAGGACATTCCCAGTGGAGGAGCCCCCCAGGTCGCCAGCGCGACCCTTTCGGCTGGCGCGGCTTTTTTGCCGGCGCCTCGGCTTGGCGGCTCTTGGTGCGGAGTAAACGGGACTGAGTCTCCTATTGGATGATGTTTGGAGCTCTGGGAAGTCAGAGCAGTCCATCCAGTTGATTGAAAAAGGGACCGAGAAGCCAGACCGGAGACCCCCGGGCAGAAACGCACCACGAATTTCAACGCTGCTGATTTAGCTAGCGTTGCGGGTCGCCACAGTGCAAAATACATAGATTCCGGAGCTGGGAATTAACAAGCTGGACGTCCATTCAGAGACCTAATTTGAAAGTTGGTAAGTACAAAAACGACAGACGGACAAAACCATAACGATGCCAAGAAGCCACCATAAAAGAAATGAGCACACTCAAAATCGGAAGGTCTCTCCTTCTACAGAGGACGCCAGTTCCTCATCAGTCACGGAACAAGGCTTGATGGAAAACGAGTGTGAAGAATCATCAGAATTAGGCTTCAGAAGGTGG